>PVIH01017319.1:0-42239 GCA_004025045.1 Sigmodon hispidus | reverse complement strand
GAATTTAAAATGCAGAAGAGTTAACAATAACTATACAGAGGATAAGAATCATAAGCATGGCTTATCAAGGGTAGAAATACAAATAAGATTGCTACACATATATTTTCTTTGTGTTCAGCTTTCCCTATATATCCTTATTCAAGGTCTCTTCCCCCCTCCCAACACATCTGGTCATTTTTCTTCTCTGCAACTGCCCATCCCCTCCCTGGGCAGGGAGCAGACAGTCCTATGGTCCCACTGACCCAATAATGCTTAGATCAGTCTCCACTTCTGGCCAAATCCAGTTGTTTCTAAAATGGGGCCTGACACATCATAGACTTGTCATGCATTTTTTGTTGCCTGCATTAAAATACAAATAAAGTAGTGAATGAATAAAATAAATGAGTGACTGGCAATCAGAGCTATCCCTCACACTCAGATTCCAATGAACAAGTTGAACTCTGGAGAATTTTTAAGGGACTCAGTGAAATTTCACTAGATTGTAGTTCAGTATTTTATTTCAGTCATACAACACTGTTTGGGTGAGAATGGACACAATGATGTTACTGCTCTGAGTTAAATTAAACTTGAATTTGAAAAGACTTCCTTGCACACAAAAAAGAAAGAGAAGAAAAATGCCTCATTTTTCTTCATATTTCAAAATGAAGTGGAATATTGCCAGGGCTTCACGATCAGAAGTCCGTATTCTATACAGATGAACTAGAATGTGTAAGAAAACTAAGTTTTTAAAAATATATTAGAAGCAAAAGGAATATAGAAATGTTGAAACCTCCAATTTATTTTCAACTATAGTGACTACATTCAGCTTTACTAACTGTGCACATAAAAGTCCCCCAACTGTGCTGCTGAAGTAAACGTGATGATCTTGAAATGATGAATTTTAAAAAACATCTCTTGCTTCTAAAAATGTGTTCTGTCAAAAATAGAAGCTGTCGTTCAAAGTCCCAGAGTCCAGGTGTCCTCATGATATAATTAACTTCAATGACTGTCTTTCTGTCAAAATGGCAAAGGCGGGACAATTTATGAAACCACTATCCATCTTATAAAGAGTTTATAAACCCTTGCTCATGATTGGCTTCACACTCTGATTAATAGACACTTTCTACTCCAGACTTTAATTAAAAGCAATAAAAGCAGTCAAGTGTAGGCCATGAACGCCTTGGTGACAGAAAATAGTGTCATTAGAGAGATCTGAGATCAAGCTATGAACAAATTTACTGTGAAGCCCTATAAGTAGATCCATATGCCAGTGATGAAGCCATTCTGGGAAAGCCAAAGAGGGCATGGGATCACACAGATAGAAGAAAACACCAAATAACAGTGGGACACTCAGTTTTCAATGCAATCTGCTTTAACTTAGGAGAAATGTGCAGCATGTTTTCCCCTACTTATGTCAATGCCAAAGTTTATGAAAACAAAGATGATGACTTTGAATGAAAACTAGCCCTCAAGTAGTATTATAGAATACAAATTACAGAATTCCATTACATGAAAAGAGAAACTTAGTATAGTCATTAAACAAAAGTCATAAATTATAGTGAGTGAAAGAGAAAATGTGAATCATTTTAATGGCATTATCCTAATTATTCACTTACCACCCTACAATAAATGTTTGCTTTATCTTTGAACCACATGGGTTACAGAATGTTGCAAGTGAAGATGCATATTTGGAGTATAGGGAAGGTATGAGTCAGTTGTCAACAGAAAACATCACCTGTGTATTGGCTTATTAATATTTTCAAGTCTTAACATTTCAGTTGAGAAAGCCCTGATCATAGAGAGATTCCTTAAGATTCAGCACACTTTCCTTACATGACCGTTTCTTTCACAGAATATTGGGTGAATTTCCAATGTGCATGTGTGGATTAGAGCTAGAGAAGTCATCAGCAAAACATCTGAGATAAGTGTGTTTTTGAAAGGAAAGTTTTTTCTCTCCATTTAGTCTCCTATGTAAAGCAAGGCTACAAGTTCTCAGAGCTCAGTACTTCAGCACAGAAGGCAGACAGATACCAACTGAGTAGTGTCAAACAGGGCCGGGTTATAAGAGTTTAAAAATGAAATCTTATGTGACAAGAAAAATATTAACATGTGAGTTTTTTCAGTCTACTCTTTTTTTTTACATTAGAAATAATTCTGCTTCAGAATGTTTTAATCACTGTTTTCTATGCACATCAGCTGAGGGGTAAGATGGTCAGAATTAAAAGATCCAAAAATATAAATCAGTGATTTTATTAAAAAAGGAAATATTTATTCCAAGAAAAAGGAAAATTTTAATAACTAAATAAGCATCAGAGCAGGGCAAATTGGATATCAACACAAAAGTTTCAATATAGATCTTCACCGACTCACCATGGGAGATAGGAGATGGATTTTATTTCCTGTTTAACTGAAAACCATGATTAAGAGGACAGAAGAGTCACTACTATGCTGTTTGTTTGCTGGAAATGAAAGTAAGAACTTCATACATTGTTTCTTTATCATTGAAATACATACTCAAACCTCTTGTTTAAATTAAATTTAAATTCTCTATTTCTTTTTGTACTTTTGTATGTAGATAATAGTAAATGTTTAATCATTATTTCATTAACTATAGGGCTTAATTTTCACATATTTTACTTCTAAATTCAGTCCAATGTTTATTAGAAACAAATTCAAATTTATGTGTGTCTCATAAATTTTCCTCCAAATTTATTTCAATTATTTTCTGAATTTGTATTATTTGTATAAAAATTGGACATAGTTGATAGTTGTAAGATTAGAGCTGAATATAGAATCTTCCTGCAAGTATTAAGAGCCATGTATAATCACTGTATGTTTTCAAATTCCTTTTGTGAGTTAGATTAAAAAATTCTATCTATGGCTCAACATTTCCTGGTGAAAGTCTTTTATGAAGTCAAGGGATATTCTAAGGGTCTATACAAAATAAATTCAAGGTCAGAAGTGAAAATCATATTAGTTATAACCATCCATCTTTGTATGAGTGTTAGAGCCATCCTTGTCCATGATACAGTGTTCACAAACTATGGCAAATTCAATTATAGTCTACCTGAAACACTGCAGATATAACTAGATGCGTCCTTAATTGTAGCAGCTTCTGAAGATTCAAAGCTTCCAACTGCCCTGAACTTTATCCATCAACCTGACTGCAGCAAATAAAAATATAAAAAATAAAAAATAATAAATAAATAAATAAATAAATATGTTGAAGGCCTAATGCCTAGCACCCCAGAATGTGAATATTTAACCAGAGAGGTTTTTTTAAAGTTATTAGTTTAAATAAAGGTACTGGAGATAAAGGAATTGCACAATTGTTAGAATATTTGTTTATGCTGCACAAGATCAAGGTTGGGCTTTCAGCCCTGTGACATATTGGCTCACAACTGTATGAAACCCCAGCTCTAGAGATCTGACACACTTTTAATGGACACCATGAACACCAGATATGCTTGAGATATACATACATATACAAGAGCTTACAAACATGCAAAGTGAAAACAAATAAATCTTAGAATAAAGTTATTATGACAGTTGTAATCCAGAATTACTAGTGACATTCAGAAGCAGGAAGATATTCTAGCAGTCCATGCACATACAATACCAACCCTATGAAGGAAGATACCACAAGAATATGGCTATCTGTAAACCATAGCAGCACCTAGAAGAAACTAAACAAGTACTAGCCTGTCTCAAAATACCAGCCCTAGAGGTCTAAGAAAATAAAATTCTATAAGCCTTGGACACATCCAAACACACACACAACCCTCAAAGTTGTTTGTTAAGTAGTAATGGTGAGTTGCAGTATAAATATGATAGTGTTAATGTTTAAATAATTTTTGGTGACAAGAAGGCTTGTATGTTACTTACAGAAGAGCTAGAAATTAGGAAATTTTCTAAAACTAATAGGCACTGAAAATCAAAGATTTCTTTGAATTATAGTATTCTCAAATGGAAAAAAGTGGATATCAAGAAGAAACATATTGAATCTAAATAAATTTATGACTGTTGAGATGCTCCTCTAACTTGAGGCATATCTTATTTTTTTTGTCAGGCAAAACAAGAGAAAATAAGTCTTAAAAAATGTACAAGAATATTTACAGTGGAAGCATCAAAGGGACCATCTAAGTGGAAAAATCCAATAACAACTCATAATCTCCAATAAGAATTTGTCAATAAAGCTTGTAATTTGAGAATTAAAAAAGCTTTCGTTACAAATATAGAACTGTAGTTACCCATGTATATTTAGAATGATATTTCAAGACAAATTTTGTATTACATTTTCTCAGTCTGCCAGAAAAAGACATCTACAAGAAAAAAATCTGTGTGTGCATTTTGGAGTAATTTGATAATAATAAAATTCAATATGTATTTACTGATGTAATACACATATTAGACAACACACACACACTGTTCTATATGAAACTTCTGCTCTACACAAAGCAAACAGCAAAATAAAGAAAATTGTTATATATGAACAGAGAGAAACATGTCACCAGGAATGAAACAGATAGAAAAAGTTATCAAAAGAACCTTCATGAACTAGTTCAATACCACTACTGGGCACATACCCTAAAGATGCATATTTTCACCCCAAAAGCATTAGCTCAACTATGTTCATAGCAGCATTATTCATAATAGCAAAAACCTGGAAACAACCTAGATGTTCCTCAAATGAAGAATGGATTAACACACTGTGGTACATCTACACATTGTAACAGCAGTAAGAAAAAAAAAAAAAAAAACGATATCCTAAAATCCGCAAGCAAATGGATGGATTTGGAGAATATCCTCCTGAGCAAGGTATCACAAACCCAGAAATATAAGCAGAGAATATTCTCACTCATTAGTGGACTTTAAACAAAAAGCAAAGCACAACAAAGATGCAAACCACAACCACTGATCAGCATGGGATCTGAAGCACCTTGGAGCAAAGACACCTTGGACCCATTTCCTCCAGAGGAACACGTGATTCTTTTAAATTGTCTTTTACTTTTATTTATTTATGGGGGGGGACACAGGAGTCGTAGTGTACATATGAGGTTGCAGGACATCTTCCAGGAGTCAGTCATCTCCATCTGTCAGTCAAACTCAGGTCAGTAGGCAAGGTGGCAGGTAGTGGCCCAAGTTTGAGTAAGATACTTTTTATTTTAAGAAAATATCTGAGACCGCTTATTTCTTGAGCCAATTATTTTTTATCCAATATTTTATTTTATTTTTTAGCCAAATATAATTATTTTATTAATAAAGTACATCATGTACTTTATTTATTTATTATTATTATTATGAACAAAGAAGTCACACTTTTTGTCCTTGTATATCCTTATTCAAGGTCCCTTCCCCCTCCCACCACATTAGATCATTCTTTCTTCTCCACAACTCCCCATCCCCTTCCTGGGCAGGAAGCAGGTAGTCCCATGGTCATGGTCCCACTGACCCAATAAAGCTTAGTTCAGTCTTCACTCCTGGCAGATCCAGTTTTCCCCCCCTCACTCAAGAGTGAGTCAGGTGTTCCCCTAGGGGGAGTGGGATCCAAGGTGTCAGTCCAGGATGTTTCTGATCCCAAGCTGTTCAGTGGTTGTGGTTCACAACTTGGGCATGCTTTGCTTTTTGTTTGCTTGCTTGTTTGTTTGTTTGTTTGTTTAGAGTCCACTAATGAGTGAATACATCCCCTGCTTATCTTTCTGAGTTTGTGATACCTCGCTCCGGAGGATATTCAGGATGAGGAAAGCAGATCTGCCTGGAGTGGATGCTGAACTAAGTAAGCTACCTTGGGACTGTAGGACCTCCTGCCTTTGCTGAGGAGGAGATAAGGAGATGGGAAGAAGAGAGACTGGAAAGGGTGGGAGGGGAGAAGGAAGTTTGAACAAGGGGATACAAGGATTAAAAAAATGAGATTTATTCAAAAATTTTAAAAAAATTTGAAAAAAATGAATGATAGGCTAGTTATATAAGATGGAAATTTTAGAAAATGAAAAAAATCTCAAGTGGTCGAAGTATTTTTTAATTCTGTATAGAAAAGAAATAAGATTGGGAATAGTATAAAAGTTTGAAATTAAAAGAACTTCCTCTTTGAAGTTATTCATAGGACATATTGAAAGAATGCCTCAGATTTTATTGCTCTGCACCTCAGCTCAGGACCAAGAGAGTATATACAGTCCACCTTTTATCTCACTTGCTCTCTAAACAAAGATTATATTATGTTGATCCTCAGATAAATAGATTTAAAAGTTTCAAAAATGTGTTATATGAGTAGTACTATTCATCTTTGTCAATATTTGTTTTGCTTTTATATGCAGATTCAGATTTTTTTTATTAAGAAAAATGTCACGTTTTCTGTCCGTGTATAACCTTGTTTAAGGTCCCTTCCCTCTCCCACCCCTCCAGTCAGCCTCTCTTCTCCACATCTCCCCATCTCCTCCCCAGCAAGGGTAGGAGGTCCACCACCACACAGCTTGCCAGGAACACTTACGCATGCTTGATAGAGGGTGAAAAGTGACTGTTGGGTACTTATCCCCAAACTGAAATTCTATGTCATTCCCTTTAGTGTTCAAGGAAATTTTTGGAAAACATACCTGAGAGAAAAAGGAGCTAGATAAGTAGAAGAACTGTGGAATGCTGTATTCTAGACAGGAAATAGCCCAACATAGTGATCATGAAGTCACTTGGTTGACATGAGCTGGTCAACAGCCTGTGAAGGATGGTGTAGTGGCTCGAGAGGCCTTACTACTTTCTGAAGAACTATTAGTTACTGACTGATAATGGGAGGAGTCATTTTCTTTAGTTTTGTAGGTTCTAATGGATATTTCCACACTTAGGTTTACATAGAAAATCCTGGTTATATTCAATGGCTCACAAAATAAAACAAAAATATATCAACTAGAGAAATCTTTATAAAAAAGAAGGCATAGTTGATATTATATGAAAGACAAGTTTATGTGAAGTGATAATAATCATAATATATTATATAAATATAAAATTGTTAACGAATAAATATAAAGAATAAGTATGCCAGTTTAAAAAAAAATTAGTGCCATATAAGCAACTCCAGCTTACTTTAGTACACTTTGCATTATAGACAATAAAGAAAAAAATATGGTATTATGGTTCTCTTTCCTCTACAATGTATACTTGGTATAAATGAACTAAGCAATATTGGGACAGTGGGACCTTGGGACCACCTCCCGACTGCCCGGGGTGGGGGATGTTGGGAGTTGGGCAGAAGAGAGAATGACCTGATGTGTTGGGAGGGGGAAAGGACCTTGAATAAGAATATACAGGATAGAAAGTGTGACTTCTTTGTTCATAATAATGATAATAATAAAATAAAAAAAGGACCAAACACTGCAATCCACACTGCATTTATGCAAATTAGCTCAACAAATGGAATATACCCATTGTCTCATTTATAAAAATTCTGTAGCCTACAGAAGAGCAATCTTTTAAAACTTGGCACTGGCAGTTGGAATACCACCATCTTATTTATATTAAGGGTAACTTTTGTACAAAATTATTGTGACAAGTGTCCATGCTAAGAGCCAAAAACCAACAAAGGAAACAGACCAATTTGAAATAAGAATAAAATGCCCAACATAATTACTAATGCAATCATTAAGAAAAATTAAAACATTGTTGCTTGGGGAAGTTTGAAACAACATTAGTCTGAATAAAATCTTAACGTGTATGCGTACCTGCTCCCTTAATCCAGAAACTAAACATTTTACAGTATCAACTCAAACCATGACGATCCCACATGTAGCAAACAAAGCACCAGTGTGCCTTTTCAGATTTTATAGGTTTTATTAAATTAATACCTTTACACTTACTAATTTTCATAAGTAGATGACTTAAGTTTATGATAAAATATACAGAATGACCACTAGAATTGTTAAGCATAAAACTAAGCTGAGTAGCCCATATAACCTTCATTAAATTGTATACCAAAGTTAGACAAGAATCTAACTTAAGAGTGGGATGATCCTAGCTAGAGAAGATCAACCTGCTTCTTTTACACACATATCATTATTCTTTTTGGCTGGGGTCTTTTGTCCAGCTGGGACACTTTGAATCATAATAGACCTTATGGCGCAAGCTCATCATTCCTGGTGATTCTTTAAATGTCCTTGAACTAACATGCACACTAAGCTAATTGTTTCTAATTTATTTCTTTAGAAAGTGAAGAGGTTGCTGTACCAAACCAACTTGTCCGTTCACTTGAGAAATACATCTTTAGTTCTCATGGTAAATATTTTATTTTTCACCACATTTTGAAACTACCCTGGAGCATACCCAATGTATTTATTCATTCATGAGTACTTATTGAATAGAAGCCAATATGCATTTAAGAAATAAAGGACGAAAGGAAATAACTACATAATCCCTAGTATTTACGTAACAAAAACAAGGTGGTGTTGTATAAGAAAAAAATCACAAGCAAAAAGAAAAAAAATAAGTAATCTTAAAGATTCCAACTCTAAGATCTTCTCAAAGATCAAGTTAGATTTTTACACTGACAAAAATTAGTAATACGATCTGAAAATATTCAGTTAAATATTATTCAGTTTTTACTGACCAGGGAAGGACTGAGTCTCAAAAGCAAAAGGTACAGACTTTGTGACCTGAGAAATTAATTCAGAGATTAATCAGAATAGAATGGTGGTTTTGTGAACACAGAATGGCATACAAAATGAGTTAAAAATATATAGAAGACGGAAGAGAATGTCTTAAGACGTTCTTTATATTACCTGTGCAGGGTATAACTCAGATAAAACAGTAACTATGGAAAGAAATTGATGGGACAAGAGGGAGCACAAATTTGATTTCTTTAAATATCTTGGAAGTGACTCAAAAGGGAAAAAATATAACTAGAAAAGAAGGCAGAAAAAATAGTCAGGACCAATACTCTTTTTGGTAACTGTACCAAATTACAACTCTTCCAGGCATAGTGCTAGCTGATTTGATATTTGATTTGAATTGAAATCAATATAGTCTAAAGGTTGAATAATTTTATTGAGTTCTACAGTGGTCTTCTCAGATTCTTTCAGTATTTATGTAAGTGTGTGTGTGTGTGTGTGTGCGCATATGCCCACACTCTTCTAATATTTTGGTTCTGATATGCAGACCTGGCATTTTCTTCAGAGAATAATTTTATCTTCTGAGAGCAATGTGCATATTAAAAGCTGGGAGATGCCAGGGGGTTTGCAGCTCCCCCCGCAATGCTCTATGCCAAATCTATTAACACATCTCTATCCAGCTCCTTCCTCAAGACAGGGCACACTGTGAGGATACACTCACTTGCTGATTTGTTGTTGTTGTTGTTGTTCTCTTTTTTCTTTTTGGTAATTGGTCAAGATTGCCTACTCATGATAATACAGTACAGAGTTGGTTTCTGGAGGAAGATATCTGAGAAAGAAATGCATCTTACTATGATCTTTTGACTCTTTCTCCCCAAGCCCACTTATATCTTTATGTATAAGGGTGGTAGAAATGGAAGCTATACAGTTGTCACCTTTCACCTTTGCTAATCCTGAATAATCTACATCAATTTTCTATTGACTACAGTACAGATACAAAAAACTACTAACAAAAGCTCAGTGTTTCTGAGATACTGGGTGCTAGGGTTGAATCCTAAATATTTACCACAGGTTTTTATATAAAAGAAATATTATCCATTTTTGTGTTGTTTTAGGTTGCTGTGAGAAACTGTAAGAAGTAGGACATAGTGAAATCTCTTTAAGTAAATGGAATCTTGGGTATAAAAGAATGTAGGATTCCAGTTTTCTACTGTTTGTCTCATTTATCAGCCATGAGGTGGGTGGGTGTGATCTGCCATGGGCCCTATCATTATATGAAACACTAGCATGGAAGAAATAGATCCAGTATCAGGTGGAAAACAGCCTAAAACTGTAATTCAAAATACACCTTCTCTTTCCATAACGTGTTTATCTGCGTTATTAGTGATAGTAACAGTGCAACAGAGATGTTCAGAGTCAGAAATAATGACAAAGTTGCTGTAGAAGGTCTCACACACCTCAAATCTAATCTAGCTTAGGTGTGACAATTGCCATGGTGATCAGAGAATATATGAGTTACATATACAGAAAGCAGAATTCTATTTCCAGGAAGTAAGGAATTTCTGATGACTTATTCTCTTATTTTCATATGAAAGGCAATCAAATCAGCAATTAAACTGATTATCTTATTTCATGAGATAAAATGTACAATGAAATAACCAAACTGAAAGAACAAAAGAAATTAAGTAGAAAGAACAATGGTAGTAGGTTGGAGAATCAGATTAAAGAATAGTGTATTATAAGAGACTTAACAGCACAACTGAAAGCTCTAGAACAATTAGAAGCAAACTTCCCTAAATGGAATAGAAGAAACAAAATAATCAAAATCAGGGCTGAAATCAATAAAATTGAAACAAAAATTGTAATACAAAGAATCAATGAATCAAAGAGTTGGTTCTTTGAGAAAGTTAACAAGGATAGACAAACCATTATCCAAACTAAGCAAAAGGCAGAGAATATCCAAATTAACAGAATCAAAAATGAAAATCAGGATATAACATCAGACAGATATCCAGGAAATCCAGAGAATTATTAGGTCATACTTCAAATACCTATACTCCACTAAATTGGGAAACCTAAATGAAATGGACAGCTTTCTGAATAGTTACTGCTTACCAAAATTTAATCAAGACCAGATAAATGACCTAAATAGGCCTATAACCCCCACGGAAATTGACACTGTTATTAACTGTCTCCCAAGCAAAAAAAAAAAAAAAAAAAGAAAGAAAGAAAAAAAAAAAAAGCTCAGGGAAAGATGGTTTCAGTGCAGATTTCTATTTCTACAAGATATACAATCACCTTGATGTTCAAGCCACTCAAAGATGTAATAATGAAATAGAATTACAGACTAACTCCCTTATGATCACAAATACAAAAATACATACTAAACCACTGGCAAATCAAATTCACAAACATATAAAACAACCATTCACCATGATCATGTATGCTACATCTCAGATATTCAGGGATGTTTCAATGTATGAAAAACTGTCAATGTCACCCATCATATAAATAACTTGAAAGAAAAAAAAAACACTTGGACATCTCCTTAGATTCTATAAAAGCCTTTGACAAAATTCAATATTACTTCATGATAAACATCCTGGAGAGGTCAGGAACACAGGGAAAATACCTAAACAACAATAAAGGTAATATATAGCAAGTCAACAGCCAACATCAAACTAAATGGAAAGAAATTCATAGCAATCCCTCTAAAATCAGAAACAATAAAAGGCTGTCCTTTCTCCCCTTATTTATTCAATATAGTTCTCAAAGTTTTAGCTAAATAAATAAGAAAACAAAAGGAGATTAAGGGGATACAAATTGGAAAGAAAGAAGTCAGACTTTCTCTATTTGCAGATAATATGCTAATATAGATAAGTGACTTTCAAAATTCTACCAGGAAAATCATACAGCTAATAAACACTTTTTTATTATGAATAAAGTCATATTTTTTATCCATGTATATCCTTGCTCAGGCTCCTTTCCCCCTCACACCCCTTCCAGTCACTCTCTCTTCTCCACATTACTTTATCTCCTCCCCAGCAAGGGCAGGGTTAGGGTTAGGGTTAGGCTGGTAAGAGGATTTATTCACTGTTATGTAGTAGGACCATGTTTTGTTACATTGTAAATGATTGTCCATCTTACTGGTTTAATAAAAATTCTTATTGGCTAAAGGCAGACAGGATGTGTGGGCAGGGCAACTAAACTGAGAAAACTCTGGGGACAACAGAGGAGAGATGCCAATGAGACACACAGATGCAGAGGAAAGAAGTTGAAATGCTGCTGAGAAAAGGTACTGAGCCACATGGCTGAACAAGATAAGAATCATGGGTTAGTTTCAGAGCAAGAGCTAGCTACTAATATGCCAGAGGCATAGGTGGTTAGCATAAAATTAATAGAAGCTTCTCTGTGTTTCTTTGGAACTTTGGAACTGCTGCTCCAGATCTTAGGGCTAGTCTGGACTAGAAACTACATACTACATTATTGGTATGACCTCTGGGAATATGCAAAAGAGTAAATGACACTATTAATTTTCCCTTTGTTTAATCAGACTGTTAAAGATAAATGGCAAAAGAAGAAAGAAAACATGCAGACAAAAATATCCAAGACAAAGGGTGCAGTATGATGTATCACAGGAATTTTTAGAGCCATCAACACTGTGCCTACTCATGAGATATTGGGTCTGTGTACACAGAAAGAAGTAAATAGTAAATATAAGCAAGATTTAGAGGCACTAATTACCCTATACACCCTCAGTGACCCCTGCAACCTTTTTCTAAAGAACACACAGTTAAGTTGTCCTCGTAAAGAAAAATTATTAAAAGCTCAGACATGACAGTAAGAGTAAGATGCAGAGAATTGATGTGCTATCAGGTTTAAGAGGTAAATGTTGCTAAAAAATTACGGGACTGACAGGGACCTAGAAAGCACTCCTCTCTTCTAAGTGAGTAACTACAAATTCTACCATGTAGAGTAAAAGCAGAGCACAGACTTTTAAAAGGTGAGGAGATTTGATGACAGAGACACCTCTGAAAATAAAAGAAAGACAGACCAATGTCTAAATATATGCTTCATAAAAATTATTCTTTCATCAGAGAATGAACCTAAGAATAGTATAAATATGCACTTTACCTCAAAGATATCTCACCATATTTCCCTTGGAAGATAGTAGCATTGCTCACCTAGGCTGCATTCTTGCTGTTTTTATATCTCCATTCCTGGCTAGAAGGAAGGAGACAGAGATGAGTCATCCATACCATATGTCCCAGTCTGCATCATCTCTATATATACAATTTTCAACCAAAGAAGGAGAATTAACCATTTCTTTATTTCAGTTCAATAGACATTGAAACACACTACACTAAGCAAAAATTGTGGGCTACTCCCTGTTTCCCTATGAGTTTCAGATAATAATCATATTCTTCTCTTACTCTCTGGGGCTATATCTCACTTTCCAGCCCAGAAAATAAACACATGATCCCCTGCATCCATCTCAAGACGTTTGAGGGAGAAATGCTGATAGCACCAGAGACCATTAACTTTTTTTTTCCAAAATCACCTTTCTCATTAGAATTGAAAAATGTGCCTGAGAACAGCAGTTTATGGCAGTTGACTAGATAAAACTTCAGAAAGATAGTACACACAACGAAAGGTGAGACAAATTGCCATGATAAGGTGTGTCAGCAGAGGGCTGATGCTGCAGGAATAGAATATCTTTGTATCTGCAGACATTCATTAAGCAGGGTTATGTCAGAATGGCTGGTGTAGAGAAATGAGGACAGCAAGATGCCCAGAAACACCTGAGCACAAATATTAGTACCATTAGACTTCAGCATCCTTTCTTCAGACTACACACTGGATCTAATAAATGCATTTAGAATATTTATGTGTATGTCATAAAAATTTATTTTAAAATAATAATTTAATTACTCAAATATATGATTAAAAATGAAATTAATATTCAAATTTTATTTTAAAATTGATGCTTACTCTTTCAGTAAAAATCTAATTATTAATTCTGAATAATCATGCAAATCCAACTGTATCCCATTAGTTTAGGAAACACAGTTTTATTTCCTGGGGGGATATTAAAAAATAATGATACTTCAAATTAAAAAAATCTGATTTCAATTTCAAATTATATCAATAATATTTCCAAAGCACTCTTTTAAAATAGCATCATTGTTCAAGTGTCCATTTCTCCACTGTGACCCTGAGAGGATCCATTTTGGTAAGAGAAACAATTTCTTAATTCTCAAAAGATACTGAGAATAAGACATGTTTTTATTTAAAGTGCTTTTCAAGTTTTTAATTATAAAGCATCTTACATCCATAGAATATTTACAGCTTCACTCCATAAATTTTTTTTTGTAAAGGGAATTCATTTCAGACCAAGATGAAAAGACCTTCCAGAAAGCAGAGATCTGAAGTGAGGAGATTATATTTTGGAGTATTAAACCCTCTGATGTAATTGTGCAGAAATCAGAAAATGACATTCCTATCTACCATAACACTCCCACATTCTTGCTGTAAATTCACAGTTCTGAGTTAAATGCTGGCTCCTTGGATGAATTCTCCTACCTCTTCACTTTGCTCAGAGAACTCTTCATTAAGTGGCTCTCATCATCACACTCAAGATTTCTACTTTTGACAATAAACTTTTTTATGTGTTTAGTAGATTATTGCATCAGCTCACGGATAGTTTGTAACATCCACCACTAAGCAATCAACCAATTTGTCATCCAACCAATGAAAAGAGAAACCAACACTTGAATCCAACATCTGTTTCCAGAGCATATTCAATGTTCTATTTCTTCCCTCTTTTAAAGGGGTCAATGTTTGCTTCAATATGGAGATTGTGTCAAAACTGAACTTCATAAAAAATACAATCTCAGGATGGAAATGGAAGAAATAAACAAATAAAGCCAAGAATAACTACAAGCACAAGGCAGTATGATATTAGATATCTTCTTAGGGAAGAACAGTTAATTATCTGATTTAAAAAGCAGCTTCTGCAGGCCTCAAAAAGCAATGTCATGGGAACATCTTTCAGAGAGGTGATAGGATAAGGTTTATATAATTATGCAGAGTAGTGCCTTATTTTTATGTCTGTCTAATAGAAAATGAAACATTAATTTTAAAACGTCAGTGAACTTGAATGGAGATTCCCCTAAAGACAGAAAATTGACCAGCAATCATTTGCATTCTTCTCAGCATCATTAATTATCAGAGGAAGGCAAAGTCCATGCCATCACACAAAGGTTGATATTAGAGAAAAAGACAGTATGATGAATACTATTAGAATTCAGAAAATAATGAATATACACTATTGTTTGATATTTTTGGTGAATTAATTATTAAACTTTATAAAATGTCATCAAATAGAATCACTCCATATGAAGTGTTTTATGACTAAAGGCCTAAGGGAAATGAAGCCTATAATGCCAATATCTATGCCTTTGTTTATTGCAGTATTGCTTAATGAAGACAAGACATAGACACTACCCATATAAATAAGTGAAGATGTAAAATATCTGTCTCTACCTTCATTGATCTCTATATCCTGCTCTCTCTATATATACATAGTACTTATATAATCTATAAATATTATCCATCTCTAGTGAGAAATGTCATATCTATATTAATTCACCTATATTTAGGCAATGTTATAGATGCAGACATATGTGAATGTTATTACTCCCTATATTTACATAATTTTGTTGTTTTCCTACACCATAGATGAACAATATGCTCTGTGTATAAGTTATACCAAAGAGGGATCTGTCACATTCTCTGATATTCAAATGAAGTTTACCTACAAAGTTTCCTAGCAAAGCAGAATAATGGTGAGTAGGGTACAATAAAATGGCATATGGGTGGCAGAAGTGCTGATCAAAGTCTATTAATTTCAGTTATGACATTAATGCTATATATAATGTGACAATATCAAGTAATATTTCAATGTATATTTGACATTTTCTGACAGAATAGTTTTTTGAGTGTGTTCTCACCACACTCAAAGAGACACACAAATGCACATCCCTGTGTGTTGAGGGATAGTTTATATTTCAGTTGTAACAATTATTTCACAATGAATACTGAAGATCTATATACTCTTGTATATTTATTGCATATATTATATTTGCTATTGTAATAAAAACATAGAGCCAAATATTGGGGAAAACCTCAAATGCCAGAGAGACAGAGCAACAAACTACTTCCTGTTCTCACCAATGCAACTCGTCAAACTGAAAAGGATGTAATCTTGTTTCCACAAATCTTCAGATTCAGTGACATTTAGTTCTAAGCTGAAAAAAATGCAGACAAAGGGAATGCCTGCTTCCTCTTTCTCTGCTCAGCTATATTACTTCCTGCTTCAGTTTTCCTAGTGCTGGGATTAAAGGTGTATGTACCACTGCCTGGCTCTGTTTAGTCTTGAACTTGTAAAGATCCAAAGGATTTCTGCATCATGAGTGCTGGAATTAAGGCATAGGCTACCACTCTCTGAATTTCATGTCTTGGTTCTGTGAATGGCTCTGACTTCTGATATTTCAGGCTATTTTTATTAAATATGCAATGCATCACTACATGTATTTCTTGACTTAAATGGGTATTTCAAATTCACCCTTAATAAGAGAGGTGAGTGGCTTAAGAGATGATTAAACTAACAGCCTGTATTCTTTTAAGGTCACGCAGCTATAGATTCTGCTCTGTAAATGACTCTGAAATTCTGATACATATGGCAGATCTTGCTTCTCTTTCTAGTCTACTTTTTTATGCAAAGGATTTTTACCCTCAGACTACCCTTGTCTTCATAATGGGCATAGTAGTTACAATTTTCATCTATTTTTTGGATTGTTTCTCACCTTCTAGTGTCATCTTTATTTTTCAGCTACACACTCTTGACTCTTTGAGCTTTCATTTCTTTCCAATTATAATTTATATAGTAATATTGCAGTAAGTAGTGTTTTATAGATCAATTTTCTTTTTTTTAACACTTTTATTTATTTATTTATTTGCCTTGGTGTTTTACCTGGAACTGGAACTACAGACAGTTGTTAGCTGCCATGTGGGTGCTGGGAATTGAACCCGGGTCCTCTGGAAGAGCAGACCGTGCTCTTAACCACTGAGCCATCTCTCCAGCCCCCTTATAGATCAATTTTCATGTGCCTTTCTATGCTCACTGTCTTAGCCATAACTGGATAGCTGCATGTTTATGTACTCTTTTGAGATTCCTTTTATATTCCTCCAGATTTTAATTTCAGTGAATAATTGAAAATATTCATAGAAAAGAAACCTTGAATAACTACTATAGACTGTTTTCTCTTTCAAAATAACAAGAAAACATTATTTTTCTAGTGATACATTCTACCTCGTTCTTTATAGTGATATATTATTTTAAAGCAAATGAATTGACATATAATGTATACTTGATTATGTGCATAAAGTGACTTGAAAAGAATTTTCTTACATAGAACACTTAAGAACAAAGCCTGTGCATATGTGGTGTATGTTCTATATTCATATTCTATGAAACATATAACTTTATTTTAATCATACATAAATAATCTCACAAAAAGTTTATTGACTTATTATCACATTTCCATTACTAAAATTTTACATAGTTTTAAAATGACAAGCAGATTCATTACAAAACTAGGTGGTAGTTTAAATTTAGGAAAGTATCTAATTGTATATCAACAATGGACTAGATAGATTTTGGCATATTTATAGAATTAAATACAAATATCTTAAATTAAACTTGAGAATAAATGTTAAAACTAATTTGAAAAATATATACATATCTTTTTTCTTTCAAGAAATACTTTGTATTAAGAAAGGAGATTATTTGATTGATAATATTTTGCAACATTTTGATATTCCATTAGCCCTCTTTTTTATACATATCAATTTCTTAGATGAACTCATATTTCATAACTTTCCATTTATTTGCTTATAAATCTTATTTATTTATTTATTTCAAAGAAGTCACACTTTCTATCCTTGTATATCCTTATCTTAATCCATATCTTAATCCTTATCCATATCTTAATATACTATGGATGGTCATACATATTTATAAGTGATAATACATCTCTCTAAGTAGAAAATCACTACATTAGAACAATGATACCACTATATAGTATACCATAAAAACAGTTCCAAGTAATAAACAGCAGCACAAACACATGTACTTTATGTCATTAAAATGGTGGGTAGCCTATGCTCTAGGGGATGTCCCTATAGCTATACTAATATGGCAGCATTAATTAAATCAGCAATTATTTAATAATTTTTAATATTATATCTGAGGTAAAAGAAAAAAATTAAATTTGGAGTTAGAGATTCTGAGGGTTGGAGTCCATGACCATCATGGTGGGGAACATGTTAGTAGGCAAGTGTGGTGATATAGTTTATATTTAATAAAATCAATCTGGAATATCAGTGAACAGAATGACCCACAGTCAAGCCATGAGGGTCAGAGAGTGGTAACTCATGTTTTTAATGCTAGTACAAGGATGACAAAGTGGTAATTTATGCCTTTAATCTCATCACTCAAGAGAGGAAATCTTTCTATATTTTTGTGAGTTCAAAGCCTAAAAACAAAACAGTAGTAGCTCACACCTTTAATCCTAACTCTAGGATTGTGATGCAAAGTTAAACTCATAGGTAAAACAAGAGGGTAATGAAGATATTTAAGGAAAATATATACAGACATTCAGGCATTCTGTAGAAATTGTCAGCCAGACAGAGGACCCTGGAAGCCTATACCCTGTTTTGTGTGAGAAGTTGGTTGGGTGAGAATTGACTGAGGTATGTTTTCTTTATCTGATATTCCAGTTTTTCCTCATTATTTGGCTCTGAGTTTTCATTAAATATCAATTAAAATTCATGTAATAAATGATGGCCAATGTGGTTCACATACATCCACATAAAGCCTTAGAAAGTTTTAAAAGTGTTCTAGATCACAGAAACAGAGCCAAAAACAGCTTCTGAGTTGTGTCTCTCAAGTTGGCCTTGGTACAAAGATACCCTTTCATAGTGTGTGATCTTAACTATAAAATGCTGCAGTTTAAGTTGCAACAAGGCCCATTTCTGAAGTCTCACAAAAGACTAGGTACAAGCACATACTACTTATAACAGATTTAAGTTACTGCTCTTACAGGCAAGAAGGGAATAGAGTCAAAAAAACTTCTTAGCAGCAACATTTTTTTTTTTTTTTGAGAGGGCTCTGATTATTGGTGGCAAGAAAAAGCACAGGTCTTTTAAGAGATGTTTTAGTATATCTAAATATACTAATTTTATATTAGTTTTAGTAGCAAAATGAGAGGCTCTTTTAAGGGGCTCTGGTGCCAAATACTTAAATGAAGTTCATGAGCAGTGGGCTACAGTGCCCTACTTGGTATCAATGTGGACCATAAAATTACCCAGAGCTGTAACTGTGGGTCTTGTCAGTACTTCTGATAAAAAGATAAAATTTTTATAAAACTAGAGCACAAACTTAGTAAAGACAACCAGCCACCCTAGCCAAGCCTTTAGTCCTAGCCACACCTTGGCAGATTAAAGATGTTATCAGAAACAGAAAGATATAGAAGGAGCTGAGTGGAGCAAAATGCCATAACTAAACCTTTAATCCTAGCCACACCTTGGCAGATTAAAGATGTGTTCAGAAAAAGAAAAAGATAAAGACAAATAAACACCTCTAAAAGATCTGGTTTACTGTATATTTAAAATTATATGTAGGCTTGAGAGAGAAAAGAAAAAGGAAAAAGAATAGAAAATGTTTTTTAAATTACAGTAAAAATAATAAGCCATACAAAGATTAAAAATTACAAAGTGTGTTTAGATACTGTATGTTATTATCTTATCTTTAAGGTTTTTGACTGCAAAAGAAGCTGTAAGAACTCCTAAAAGTCATTTGATTATAAATGCTGCTGGATTAATTCAACCTATAAATTTTGTAAATGACTTCACTTTAAGTTTAAAATCAAAAGATATGCTACTTTGTAGAAGAGGTTTTCTTTTTATTTCCATGGAAAATGAAAGCCTGTGGATTTATTCCCAGTTAAAAAAATTAAAGTTTGATCAAGAAAGATTCCTGAAAAATCTCTAATGGGAAAAGATGGCCACATCAATTTTAAGGCTGCTATATAAGATTATCCAGCCTCAGGATTTCCATTAAGATTGCTAGTACCCGAATCAGCAGAAAGTAGTTCATGGAAAGCTATGCCTAAATTCCAAAAATCTTGTTTATAAATGTTTTTTTATTATAGATGATTAAGGGTCATAGTCAAACTCTTTCTATGGAAAAAAAGAGAGAATATAGAAATGATAAAAGATTGATTATTATTTCTACTTTGATCTAAAAATCAGCTGTTAATATCAAAGTACTTTACACTTGTATGGATGTTGGTTTACTGATACAAATTTAAGGGCAATTTTGTTACACTGTATGTATATTTCTACTCTTATTTAAGATATTATGTTTATGTGACTCATTTAAAATTATAATGTATAATTAAGAAATATAGATTAATAATCATGTATGATAACCAAACTTATAGTCATGATAGTTAGGGTTTCTTAGATATACAAAAATATATTTCAATTAGATTGGTAATATTCAAACACTTCAAATACCTATAGACTATGGCATTTAAAATATTTTAAGAACTTAGATTTTTTTCTGGATAGTGAGACAGTTCTTCTCCTCGCAGCATAAATTACTTCAAGAGAATGATGAGCCTCAAAGGAACTCCATATGAAATTTACCTTCCTTGTGGCAAAAGAAACTGTTTTTGCTTCAATTTCCTGACAGTATGCTGTATAAACTGAATATGCATGACCCATAGGAAAGTCACCTCTGAACTTTGGCAGAACAAGCCATGATGGTCCTTCAGGTTCCTGCTTTGCAGAGAAAACTGCCAGATATTCTGCAAGACACAGAAGTGACTGATGAACTATGTGAAAATGGATGGAATAGTCCTTCAAATTTCCTGATTCACTAAAGGATATGCCAGAAACTCTCGGCCTGTAGGCTGGAAATGGTTACCCCAACTATACAAAGTAACTTTGGGTGACTGTACAGACACCCAGATATCATCTCTGTCATTTCTAGAAATTGGAAGTTGAATATACCTCCTGTTCACTCAGATAATATTATATCCTCCTGTGGTTTTTGATGGAATTGAAGATTAGATATAATTAAAAGTATAGTTTTCCTCAGATATAATAAAAGGTAAATTAGATATGAACTTTCAACTCAAAAGGATAAAGTAGATGACAGAATATTTTCCTTAGTTTCGCTAAATACAAATAGACTAGATGTTGCTACTGTAATTCTTGATTAATAGCTGTTTTGTTATATGTAATTTTGCTATTGATTTAAAACTCCCCTTTTTAATTAGACAGAAAAGGGAAAGTGGTTCCTGAGGTCTTTCTATATACTGTGAATTGTCACTGAATACGGATATCTTAGAAGCAGATGGGAAATCTGAGCATAGATAAAGGAAAAGGAAAGCAGTGTTAGGAAGAGATACTGTGAGCTACCACAGAGAGAAAGATTTAAAGAAACTCAGGTAAGTCATGAGCCAAGTGGCAAGACATAGATCAATAGAAATGGGTTAAGATGCAAGAGTTAGTTAGCCATATGCCTGAGCCATAGGCAAAACAGCATGTAATTAATATAAGACTCTGTGTGATTATTTGGGACTAAGCATGTATGGGCAGATTATTTGAGACTGCTGGTCCAGATTTCACAGCTACACGAAGGTCAGAAAATCACACTACAAGTTGGCAGACATGCTCCTGGGGCAGTAGCTGAAGGCTTTTATCTTGATCCACAAGCTCAAACTAGAATGGGCTTTTGAAACAAAGAAGTCTACCTTCATGGCCCCACCTCTTCCAAAAAGGCTACACCTCCTAATCTTTCCCAAGTCATTTGTACCAACATGAAACTATTTGGTATATAATGAAAACCTGTTGGCAGATATTAGACAAAAGCTGGAATATCAGAGAGAGAAACAGACAAAGCACAGCCACTTCTCATCTGTCAACTTCTCAGGCCTGTTCCCACAAAATCTTCTGATTCCAACTTTTCTCTTCTCAGCCCAACCAGAAAGTCTCTGGGAAAGCTAAAAAATATCTCTTCCTCCCCCCATCTATCTTAACTTCCTCTTTCCACACTCCTAATGCTTAGATTACAGGTATGAGTCACCACTCTCTGACTTTCATGGCTTTACTCTGTGGTTGACTCTCTGATATGACAGACTGATTTTATTAAATATATATCTCCAAAAGTGTTCAAATAGGTATGACTATTGGGGCCATTCCCATTCAAACCATAACAAGCACAGAAAATCTAAAACCAGGAAGACTTTTTCCTATCCAGACATACAGATTTAGACTACTTGGCTAAAATTAAACATAGAAATATTGTTTGCCATTTACCATGGTTTGATAATTCATAATGAGATGATTAGTTTTAAATGTTTCACATAATTATCACCATTAACAAAAATTTATCTAATATGATTTATTTTAATCAACTTGTAAACATAGCCTGATCTCCATAAATTCAACATGATAGTTCAAGGAAAGAAGATGACTGAAATATAGAAATGTTAATGGGATGAACCTCTTCATTCACTACATTCTGAAATAATACCTGATGTTGATAAGGTTATTAGCTGGAGGAGTTGACCTCTGTTCTTAGTTAATTAGCATAAGTGGTCATGCATAGGTGTGCTTGGCAAGCTGTTATCCTCCAACTGACACATAATGCCATATGTATGAAGATTACCAAATAAACACAATTAATCACTGATGTTACAGATTCTTAATATGAATAGTTATTAGTTGTACAGTTTATAGTAAAATAGAAATGAATAATCAAATTAAAAGTAAAAATTATTGTCTGTCAACATCAGCAAGATTACCTATTTATAAGTTGGAGGAACTATAGCCAACTCTACAAAAGTACATAAAATTAAATTTGCTGAATTTGAGTCTGTTTCCCTAATTTATACGTTTTTTTCCCCACTTTTGAAAATACAGCAGAATTGAAGGTTAAGGATGAGACAGGAAAGTATTTCTTAAGGATAATTTAAACTAAGACGATGCTTGCCTGGCCTAGTTACCAGATTTCTGCTGAGTTAGCATTCCTTCTAGCATGCCCTGTGAACATATGCTTTTGTGTTTATTCCCCAGGTTTTTCTCATTTCAGCTTCTACATGCTTCTTTCTATAATTCCCTAAGGACCACCTGGCCTCCTTTTCAGACTTAATGCTTGAGTCGCTACCGAAGGCGAGCCAGTAGCCACCTGCACTTTGAGATGTGCTCCCCCAGCCTCTGTAAAGCAGCTGCTGCTTCCACAGAACAATAAAACACAACCACTTAAGGGGCTGGACCTTCACTATTCCATTTCACTATGAGGATATGAATCAGTAGAAATCCTCCAGCAATTTGTTTTTCTTTCAATAAAATCAGAGGATGTCTAGCTTGGATTTAAACTGACCCAGAAGAAACAAAATTTCTTCAATGTTATTGTAGAGTAAGATTTACTGTAAAGAGTAGGTTTCTGATCTCTGTGAGAATATGGACATCCAAAGTAAATGAAAACAAAATAGAGGCTTGCTGAATGTTAGGCATGTAAACATCCATATATATGCAAGAACTCAGGAAGTCATTTTTAAGACAGCTCCATGAATTCTCACTTGAACATACCTAATGTTAAATTTATACTATTTCTTTTTTTAATTTTGGAACTATTTCACATGGTAGTATTATTGTAAACATGTATATAGAACACATTTATGCAACCACAGAACTGAACTATAACTAGATTAAGCTGAGTGCCCAGCATATATTTTGTGAAGAAAAATATTAGTGTACTTTAACAAAAACCTAAGCAATTGAATATCTATTTTTTGTTTGTTTGGTTGAATTTTTTCAACAATGTTCAAATATATATAAATGTATATAGCCTTAGCTGGCCTGGAACTAACTAGGTAGACCAGGCTGGCGTCAAATTCATAGAGATCTACCTGATGCTAATTCTCAGGTGCTGGGATTAAAGGTATGGTGTCAGCATACTTCATCATATAATTTTTAAAAATTAGTTAGTAATTTATCAAAACAGCACCATTATAAATAATCAATGGTGGAATTCTATTATTTGAAATAGTTGGTATAAGTTAAAAATGGTATTACTCCAAGTTCCAAGTCATTTTTAGAGCTGTGTATTATACTGTGGGTGAGGAGTTTATTTGAGAGTGTATAAGGACATGTAGAGGCCATTTTTTTGCTAAATGATATTTTGAAACTACAATTTTATTTAACTTAAAAATTTAGTATATAAGTCTATTTCATTAGCACTATAACCTTTAAATTAGAGTAACTCAAAAACTGAGAGACAGGGGGGAGAGAAAAGGAGAGAGAGAAGAGAGAGAGAGAGAGAGAGAGAGAGAGAGAGAGGAAGAGAGAACCAGAATCATAATTTTTAACTATGTGTTAGATTTTTATAGTATGCTGACTCACAAAGGAGACTATGATTAAATAAAGTTCCATGTTAAAAAGCAATTTAAGGGGGCTGGGGAGATGGCTCAGAGGTTAAGAGCACTGACTGTTCTTCCAGAGGTCCTGAGTTCAATTCCCAGCAACCACATGGTGGCTCACAACCATCTGTGATGACATCTGATACCCTCTTCTGTTTACTGTATACATAATAAACAAACAAACAAACAAATAAATAAATCTTTAAAAAAATAAGGGAAAAATACCTTTAAAAAAAAAAAGCAATTTAAGGCAGTCATGGTGCCATGTGACTTTAGTCTCAGCACTCAAAGTAGAACAAGGTAAATCTCTGTCAGTTTCAAGCTAACAATTATGGTCTACATAGAAAGTTCCAGGATGGCTAGTACTACATGGAGAGACTGTGTGCCCAAATGAAAAAATATTACAGAACTTACATTTTTTACATATTGTGAATGTGCTACATTTACATAATAAAATAGAAGTCGCTTGGCTATGTTTATTTTTACTATACTCAGTTATAAAATATTAAATTGATTTAATATTTCTTTTCTTTTAAATAAAGTATTGCCAGGTCTTCTGCCTGGCCTTGAATGGGAGAACAGATGTAGGAAACTTGGGTAGTTAACATGATGGGAACTGTGCTTCTAACTTAGAATGCAAAGCAAGTTCCCTTTGCTTTGGCAGAGTGATCAAAATAGAGACTTAATGTCTACCCAACAAGGTTACATAAAGAAACATAAGGAGCAAGGATAAAGGAAATTTTCAAAAATAATTACTGGGCTGTTGCAACTTCTAAATGATAAAATGGTAAGGATAAACAAGAAATGTGGAAATAAAAAATGACCACAGAAATAGAAAGAAAATAAATCTATCAATTTTCTCATTCTGAAAGATGACATAGGATATACTTTGAAGAAGAGCACTGTTTCTCATGTCCCATGAGGTCACTTAGGTTGTAGGAGGTCCAAAGATGACTACAGATCTAATGGCTTAAGCATAATGCCTGTATGGCATCTCATAATTAAACATAGTTAAAATATGTTTAGTGTAAGTCTTTGTGTAGATTTTCTTTTCATAGAGATTTAAAATGGAATTTCTCTTTATCTGTCTATATTTAATATCATACCATGGTGTCAGGTAAAAAAATCCACCTAATATCACAGACAGGTAAGAATCCACACTTTACATCTGCAAAACTTGCTTCATAAGAACTAGTTATTGACTGAATAACAACTTCATCTCATGCGCATGTGGGAAGAAACAACATGCTTGGAGAGTGTTGGCTTAACCTGGCCTGACATGTTATTGAAATGTGCACTTGATCTTTCTTCATAGAGATCCATCAAGGATTTTGTTTACTTTTATATTTCCAATGCACCCATCAAAGCAAAGCATTTATTAAATACACAGTGAGCATATCATACTTGAAAGCAAAACAAACAAAAAAAACAGAAGCACATGCATTTCATTACTCCAAATAGATTTTCTTAACCCAAAGGGAAGCTGTCTCAGCTATGGGGACACAACTTATCTATCAACTCTACTTGGTTGCCCTTAGCAGGTATGATTTCCACCACTTCTGAGAACAAAAGCCAAAAATAGTCTTTAAAGTTAAGTATATGTTTTTATTATTCTAATAAAGTAATGGTAGGTGGTAAATATCCATTTGATATAGTACAGCTTTTCCCTTTTTTGATATATTGTTGTCACATGATATTTATGGCAATTCAACTATTAATAAATATATACTTATATAATTTTGACATATAAATATACTATACAACTAGAGACTAAATTTAATATTTATTATTCTAGAAAAATATGATTTATACTTATACTTTTGACTAAGCAACAGATAATTTAGTTCTAAAGTTTCCCCAGAAAGTAGTAAAACAGGAACAACTTTTAAAATTATAGTTTCTTACAATTCCTAAAAATCACATCATACTAGACAAAGCAATTGAAATATGTAGATATGTGGACATTATATAAAGTATTATACTTAATATTATTTTGCAAAATTTGAAAACCTTATATAGATTGGTTTAGAATTATTTCTCTATGTAATACATGGCATTTTATTAAACTATATGGAATATTTTATTCTTCTGACTTTCTAAAGTTTGTACCATAAATGATTGAGAACTAATTATAATAATCTGCCTTGGGATAATTATACTGAGTGACACCCTCTGTGCCCAGCTGGAACAAAACAACAGTGGCAATATGCTTAAGGTCACTGGATTTGTACAGCGTATACCAGCTGTGCTCTAGAGTCTGTATTGGCTGCCTACTCATTTCTAAATACAATTCATAGTGTTGACATTTTGATTTATAATGATGTCAAAGTCCTGAGTGCTACTCTAGTAAATACCCAAGCAAATGAATGTTCTGTTGTGTTATTCTGAAGTTTAGTTACTTTCCAAATAGCTTTGTTGTTGTTAACTTTCTAGTATATAAAATTCATCTCAAATGCCAACATGAGTTCAAAGATAAATTCTACCATTTCTTAGTTTGAATTTTATCAGGAATTCAACTGGATCTTTTTGATAGCTCAGAGATTACTCTAAGGTCTATATGAGGTAAATTAGACAAGCCATCAGTTCAACCACTGAAAAGGATTTTTTTGTGCGATAAACACCTGGGAAACCTTTCATCTGAGTTTGTACACAGTAGCAATACCTGGATTCTGAACCATACTCCTACAAAAACCTACCAAATTTTTTGAGAAAGAAAAATCCAATCAATACTATCACAAAACCATTGTTAGTTTTTCACATAGGTAACAAAAATTTAAAGTATAGTCTATATCTTCACAGATTTTAATAGTTTCTTTTGCTTTATACATTTCTATAGTTTGGACAGGACATATCCTTCTTTTTAACACTTCTGCTTAGGGGCTACAATGGAAAGATTTAGAAAAAAAATAACAGGTAGGGTTAGGTTTAAGAAAGTGTGTCATTGGTGATTGGTTGTTTGGAATTGTATAATTCCTGGGTCTTTCCATTCTCTTTCTCTCTATTTAAAGTCCACCATGATGGGAAGCACTGTCTTTCCCTATACCTATCCAATATCATCATGTTTTGCCCAAGAACATATAACATGAGATGCACAATTTAGGCCTAAGCATATGTGTTGGTTATCTTTTTTCTTTTTGATGCAAATAGCAAGAGGATTTATTTCGTCTGTACGGGCGGGCTTCCTCCCTTCCTCTGGAGCAAGGGAGTAGCAGGGATTAACAATCTCATATCTCTTTTAAAGGCTAAAAAAAAAAAAAACCATAAAATCACAATAGCAACTGGGGCAATACATGATTGGTCACTTTAAAGGTCATATTATAATCATCATAGGGTTGCCTTAAGATCAGCTGGTTAGGGGGTTTTTACAACTGGGTGTTGGTGGAAGCTATTTTGCTTGGAACTTCTGGTATTTTAATCTCAGGTTCAACTCTTATGTCTTATCTGAGTTGATTATGGCTATCTGGGCTGAGTCACTCTGTTTCCTGGGACAGACTTTTAGACTCCTAGTTCCTTGTTCTCATGGGTGGTGCTGCTGAATACTTGAACTATATGCCTGGTTCAGGCCCTAGAACCCAGGGTCCTTCATATGCTCACTCAAAATTAGATTTTAGACATAAAGCAAAGAATATTCAAGTTGCAAACCACAACCCCTGAACAGCTAGGTAACAGGAGGAACTTAAGAGAGACATCCAATGATTCCCCTGGGAAGAGGAAATGGAGAAGATCTCCTGAGTAAATAGGAATCATAACAGGGAGTGAGCAAGGGGAGCTGGGAACAAATCATAAGAGGAAATGGTTGAGTGAGAGGAGCAACAGAGAGGGAGAACAAGGAAATGGATATCTTGATAGACGGAGCCACTGTGTGATTAGAAAGAAACCTAGTGCTAAGGAAACCTCTAAGAATCCACAAGATGTCCCTTGCTAGGACTCCAAGCAACAGTAGAGAGGGTACCTAAACAGGACTTCCCCTATAATCAAATAGACTACCACCCTAAGTGTCATTATCAAATCTTTACATGATAGACCCCAGACTCAGGGTAGTATCCTCAGGAAGGGGGGCCCCAAGAACCCAGACTCCAGGCCATTGATGTAAAATAACATGAGGTTTATTACATCTGCAGATGGGCTACCTCCCTGCCTCGGGAAGCAAGGAAGTAGCAAGGGAGGGGCAATCACATATCTCTTTTAAAGGCTAAGACCATAAAATCACCATAGCAACAGGAGCAACACATGATTGGTCACTTTAAAGTCACACTATAATTGGAAGGTTGCTCACAGTGGTCATGGGGTTGCCTTAAGACCAGCTGGTCAGGGGGCTTTTACAACCAGGTGTTGGTCACCGCTATTCTGCTTGGAACTTCTGGTATTTTAATCACAGGTTTGACCTGACCATTATGTCCTATCTGAGTTGATTATGGCTATCTGGGCTGGGTCACTCTGTTTCCTGGGACAGACTTTTAGACTTTTTGTTCCTTGTTCTCATGGAGGAGGGGTACTCTGCTGAATACCTGAACTGAATGCCTGGTCAAGCCCTAGAACCCAGGGTCTTTCATTCCCCCATTTTCTTTTTGGATACTGTCTCAATCATGAGACTCTGGTAATATGCTCATGGCAGTAGTCTATCTAGAGGATGGTCTTGTGCCCCACCCCTGCAGGCCCAAACTGATCTGCAAGGTCTCAAAAGAGCAAATGGGACCTGACTTGCAAAGCTAACTGTAGGCTGTAGGGACCTTTGGCCTTCACAAAAAGATTTGTCTCCTATGCCAGGTTTCATTTTAACTTAGCATTTCAACCTTTTAGGGGTTTGGGGGTGTACCAGGTGTAGTAGATTCTCTTTACTGCTTCAAGCTGACATTGGGGCGTTGTTCTTAGGGCCCCAAAAGGTTGAAAAGCTAGTAAAGGAACTAAGCTCCAGGGCTTCTGTCAGGAGCTCTTATCTGTTTGATCCAGTAGCCGAGAGACAGGAAACAGCCCAAATCCATAGAACTGGTTCACAGGCTTCCAGCAAGTCCAGAGCTCCTAGTCAAGTGGAAATCTGTTGAGATATGTTAAAACTGAGAACAAAAGGTTAGAATTTAAATCTTGGGCCAAGTCTTAGTAATTTGGGAAGGGCAGAAGTCCCCAAACCAGAAGAGAAAAGTATCATCCTTAGGGACAGACAGGTGGGAAAAACTTAGGCTGTACTTATCTGGAAACTTTTTTGCCTCTCTGAGGTGGATCCAAATTCTATGAGTCTCTTAAACTCATACAAATTGCAAAAAGACATAAGAATTTTAGTTATATTAGTATTTCCAATCAGACTTTATAAAATGAGCTTGAAAACTAGCTATCACCTTGGAGAAGGATCTGATTGTCTAATTCTACCAAGCTGACAAAATTATAACTAACCCAGCCATCAATACTTGCAGAGATCTGAGAAGGATAAATTATACCTAAGTGTAGAATGAACAGCTTCTGAATCCACTAAAAACAACAGAGACCAGTCCATACCCAGTTAGCCATACCCAGGTCTCCACCTAGCTGGAGGCAGAAGTATCCAAACAGCATCAATCTTCAGCTGCCAGGCCTTTAGGGTGGGAGATTTTTCCCCATAGTAGAGGGACATATGGGAGAACACTGAACTTACTTTGTCTAGGCAAAATGGTTCAATCAATTCTCCAATGTCCTCAGTTCTAGGTCGGGTTCATGACAGCAGGCAGGCATTGTGCTATGGCATCTTGCCCAGGTTAGCACTGCTTCAATCCAGACGAAGATCCTGGTGTCTCATAATCTTCTTTGGAGACCTTGGGTTACTGTTAGGATCTGGAAGTATCTGTCTGAGAAATAAGCATTTTAAATGGCATATTCTGCAGATCTCTGATATATGAGGGCTGCCCAGGTAATATCTGAATAGAAAAACTTTGTTTCTAGTTACTTGTTATAAGCTTACCCTGAAACTTATATAAGAGACTAACTCTCAACCCTGTAATTAATCACAGTACTTACAAGAATGACTGCTTGTGTATCTTAATAGTCTTGAGTTAGCTTTCATTGTTTTCATTAGCACACTTCACAAATATTTTATGGATGCCTTTATTATGACTCTAAATCTTAAAAAGTTTATTCTCAAAACTATGTGCTGAACTTAGATTTAAGATCTATGTCTAGCAAGATAAGCTGTCTTTGCAACCTTGATTACATACTTATAAACTTGTTTTCAGATAAGTTAAAACAATTTCTAGCACATAGAATCTATTTTTACACTCAGCATGGAGTCTGTATGCTCAAATTAGGTCATCTGCCAAAGTTCTTGTCACATAAATATCAATAATGCATGATGATTAATAAAAGTAAACTAATTTCAGCATTTTAATAATTATAGTTATATTCACACATACACAGTTGGATCCAAGTTACATGCATACATACATACATACATACAGTTTTAAAGCTAGCTTTCATCCACACATAGTTAACTCTAAGTCACATCCATGTCCATATAACCATACATATATTATAAACATTTTGCAGTGAAGAATCATCAGCTAATTCCAAAATGAAGAAAAAACAAATCGAATTAACCCAATCTCTTACAGTTTCTTTTTAAAATTCAGTATTGGCAGGTATGAGAAACCACAGCAAACAAAATCCACATCACCTCTGACCTTCTATAACATTCTATATACGTTTTACAGCATTTTATATATACCTTCAGTCAGTCTCCCTAATTCCTTAGGCATCTTTTCTTCAGACATTGTTTTCTTCCTGTCCCTTTATTATCCCAATCCTCTGCCTTCTCTATCATGTTATGGACAATATAAAAACTTTCACAGTTCTTTTTTTGTGGTTCTCTTCAGTATGCATATACTGAAGCAACACACGACCAACATGAAGCATCTAAAACTACAGTATAGTTTTTGTTTTTCTTACCTAATAATTTGTAACCAACCTCTGTAAAAGATGACAAACCCACTGGATCTGAATGATCAAAGCAGCAGTTGCTTTGTCTCAGTAACTGTAGTCAGTGACTGACCAAAAATGCAATCCAAAATGGAGTCATGTCATATCCTTTTAAATTTTCTCATGCATAGATTTTTAATTATAACAGATTTCAACCTTATTTAATAATTTTTTATCACTGTCATATCACAAACATTTGAACTCCTGCTAAGTTCTGATTCTTGACCAAAAGTGCAGTCACAGCAGCTGTGAGTGGTGACTGACTGCTATTGGGAATAGAGATAGCAAAAATATTTAAACCATTCTGTCTCAGCTTTATGCTTTTAACAAAATTAGAAACACATCAGAACTGCATAGATAACTTTCTTGAGAAACAGACAAAACTTCTCAACAAGGCAAATAGAACTTTCTGACCAGAAACGAAACCAAATGAGGAGGTAATATCCGAGTTACAAAAATGCATGCATATGTGAGTCCAAACACACACTCTGTGGTCACAGTTTTCATGCACTCACACATTCATCAATAGGCGTAGCCTGGCTAAAACATTTGCATAGATAACCATGAAGAGAGCAATGAACAGTTTTCAGAAGGCTGCTATGGGAATGCTCCCAGGCAGCAACAGGTCCCCCTGGGTCTCGGGAAGAACCGGGGCTTCTTGGTCCCAGTCTTCCTGTTGTAGACAGACTCCAGAACAGAAAACACTGAGACAACTGAAAAACACAAAGCAAACACAATCGGCGTGGTGGGCAACTCGGCTACAGAGATACAGATGGGAACGGCTCCATTCCCCAGGAAGAGGAGACACCAAGACTCCTACCTTCCTCTCAGACAACCCTAGAGGAGACCACCAGGGAGGGGACCAGTGGGGCCCGGACTCAAGGCACATCTGCCTGCCTCCTCCACTGGCCCAAATACAGATACAGACGGGAGTGGCTGTGAACGGCTCCATTCCCCCAGAAGGGGAGACACCAAGTCTCCTACCTTCCTCTCAGACAACCCTAGAGGATACCTCCAAGGAGGGGACCAGGGGGGCCCCGGACTCAAGGCATGTCTGCCTGCCTCCCCCACTGGCCCAACAATACTGGTCCTGTGCAGGCACAGATGCCAAATTGCCCAGACAAGAGACAAAGACACAACAACACAGAACAATCCAAGCTCGTTCTTACCTCCAACCAGTCCCAGAGTGGGGATTCAGGGGCACCCCAAAATCCCACACAAGCCCCGACATGATAGACCCCAGACTCAGGGTACTATCCTCGGGAAGGGGGGGCCCAAGAACCCAGACTCCAGGCCGTTGATGTAAAATAACATGAGGTTTATTACTTCTGCAGACAGGCTACCTCCCTGCCTTGGGAAGCAAGGGAGTAGCCATGTGTTGGTTTTCAAAATGTTAGCTGTGAAAGTCTGAAGACCAGAAGTCCAGTTTATTGAACCCACATAAATTTCAGGTAAACATGGTGGTCTATCTGTAATTTTCATATTTATAAGAGGAAAACAGGAGATTTTAGGAGCAAGCTATAGAGGCAGACTAAAAATAACACCAGGTTTAACTGTGAAATCCTGATCTAGTGAATAAAAGGAAAGATTTAGGATGTTAGCCCTAGTCTAAATTATTCTTACACACACACACACACACACTCACACACACACACATAGAGTCACACATAAACACACACATACACCTGAATCCCTTATATGCAAACATATTCATACACATGCATGACAATAAACCCCATACATATGAGGAAAAAACACACAAACTACTCATCACATAATCTGTATTTTAATACTGGTAAGATGTATAAATACAGTGTAGTATAATAGTACCCTGAACTACTGTGGACAATTTATTACTCAAAGAACTAAAGTTAGAAATGTCAAATTATGCCACTGAATTGCCTAAATATAAAGCAATCATGGCATATATTTCTATCCTCTGATGTTGAGCTTTACATTTCTATATCTTGTTTCTTCTATTTAAATGTTTTTGTTGATCATAAAGTAAGGAATAAAATAATATAAGAAAATGTATATATTACAAACTTTAGACAATAAAGTTAAAGGATTCCATTGTGTCATACATCCAGCATGCATCTTAAACAAAAAATATTATTTTTATATTAAAAGAAAAGATGTGGACATAAGCATCCAGAGAAAAAACAGCTCAAAACTGAGTGCCTCATACTAAAGAGAGCAATAGGAAGAGAAACTGCTGTATGGATACATGGATCTCAGAGTCTGGGCTTCCAGAAGTGGCAATCATAAGTGTCTCTGTTTCAAAGTCACCATCTGTGGTGCTGTAAAAACTAAAGCAGTTTCTCTGTGACAGGTGAGAGAATCACAGAGAATGAAAGGGGGCTGCTGAAATGACTGAGCCAGGAGCTGTATTTATGGTCAAATTCAGTTTGTGAGATGCTATTTTCAAACTCTTTCTTTTCTGTGAACTTTTACCATGGACATTCCAGCTTGAGAATTTCATGGGCTTCCTGCCATACTTATTTATTGAACTATGAGTTTAAATGTTTATGTTGTTAATGCTGTTTCTTTTTTGTAAAATTTTTTACCCATGTTTTATTGCCACGGTAAACAAAACCTCTACATCTAAATATTTATGACATGTATAACCTCTGTAACAATGTGTTCATACTGCAAAGGGCTCTAGAAAGAATAAACCACACAGGGAAGGGTGGCTGTGTCAGTACTTTCATTTGTGAACCTAAAAATTGATATTTGTCACTCATGTCACAGTATACCTAACTGAGATTGAATTTACCTTGTGATCTTCAATTCACATTTACCTTACATCTCTTTTTTAATGACTCAGAATTGACAATTCAGTGAATATTAGCATAGGCAGAGATTTAACTTTATACTTTATCATCTCTGAATAAGATAAGTTCTGTTAAAGTATTTATTTGGTGACTCACCATAACACATTTTTCAACAAACTATTTTCTCAGTAACAGTAAAAAATAAAGATCTGAGGTTTATCTCTTTAAGATTATGATCATCATGGTAACAACCATCATCTATCCATTATCATGGTTATGTTATATGATCACTCTAATGCATTTATATATACACATACACAATTGTATGCATAACATATAATATTTAATGGATATATGATATAATTTATATATAATATATGTATACATACTTTTATATATTAGTTGTATTATACAATTAGAGTAGTCAAGACTGTAAAAGCAAATACAAGGATATAAAATAGCATATATATAACAAAACAAATTAATAAGAAAATATAATAAATTTATAAAGTCTACCATTCCAGTTTAACATTTGGAAACATTCTAAGCTTGTGTGACATAAGAAAATTAGACAAAAACTACATATATGCTAGAAAAAATTAGATTCCAAAGGCATCATTTTTAATAAAGGGTTTTAACTGCTTCAGTGTAGAAATCGTCTGCAATCTGGTTAATAAATATGCAGCAAATGACAAATTAATATGTGTTGGCCCTCATCAGCATCAGCGACAAATGTTATTACAATGTTTTGGACTCTGCTCAGTTTTGTGTGTCTGGAGAAGTCTATAGTTGTGACACAGTCTTGAATTCAGAGGAACAAAGCTGCCCTCTATGTGGGAATAGTGAGAGCTACACCACAAAGGGAAGAGAGGAGGGGGCAGAATTTATGGGAACAATTTAATAAACCTTTCTATAAACAAGAGAGAAGTATGGTGCTTAAATTAAAAAAGGAGTTCTTAAATCAATGTGTTTCCTCAGTTGCTGTCCAGTTGTTGTATATATCTTTAGAAATTAAGGGATCAAGTTCTGTCTCATTTTATTTGCTATAAACCCTTTTTAAAATGTAATAAGATTACATTTTAAATAGTAGAGAAATTTCAATAACAGAAATTATTACAAACATTCCTGATATTTTAGATTATATCAATGCACATGACTAAATCAAAACTTTTTCTTATCTATTGATTCAAACGAGGGTTTTTTTTTTTTTTAAAAAAAAAACAGATTTCTTATAATTCAGCAAAAGGAAAAGAAAGTGGGTTAACTATCACTATTTGAGTGAGTTTAGAATTCATAGATAAATACCAAGTTTCCAATTTAAACAATAAAGTTTATGGATGTTATTGCTTACATTTTAGTCCTTCTACATTTAGTAACAGGAAATACTGATCAGAATGAATGTTCTCCACTGTCTTTTATTTTTTTAAAGATAGAATCTTCCTATGGAATCTTCCAGACCTCACATTAGAGTTAAGCTGACTTTAAAAGCACACCAGTTGGTCCACATCAGTACCCTGGGTGCCATGGTTGCAAGATCACAACAACCTGCTATTAATTCTCAGAGATTTACCATGAAAAGTTATTTTAAAATTAGTGGCTGGGGGACTTTAAGTAAGTACATTTTATATCATTGTCTGGGGATACTTATCTTTGACAAAAAAAAAAAAAACATGATATATGTCTTTCTAAATATAAATAAATCACAACATCAACAATAGCAGTAATGACCTTTTTCCAGGAAATCATGGCTGATATTTTCTCTTACTACCATATCTCTGTTACTGATGTTCTTGGTGATCATGGCAGTCTGACTTTCTTGCTAAACTGGGTTTGCTTACCCTCCTCTCCAGGCTGACAAGTAAACAGTAGTCTGAATATTATATGCCAATGGTCTCAGAGTCTTTCCATACTCAATTCTGATTTGACTTCATGCAGAATCACTATTACATCGGTCTCCTTGTTAGCCTTTCTTTCTATGTACAAATTGTTCTGGGAACGTGGGAGTTGAGTTTGCTCAAAACTTGAGAAAGCCTACAGCTAGAAATATTCCACAAATACATAACTGTATCATAATCCACTACAACAAATAAAACACTCCTAACATAAGAAAGATTTCCAAATTTTGCCAAAGGCAACTTTGGCATAAGCTATAGTCAATACAACTTAAAAAGTCAGTTAGAAATTCTGTTACTAAATAAAAATATTTAATTCAAGATTGAAGAATATTCCATTTTTGTTGAGCATGTACATGCTATTTTTATAAAAGATCTTATATAGAAAATATTTTATAAAGTAAAACATAGAATTTTTCTGCCTATAATGATTCTCACTTTACAGATAAGCCATAAATTACAGTAAAGTTAAGACAGTTGGTCTTTTCTGTAGCTTGGGATGCTTCATTCACACTTGTAAGCATTTCAACGTACAGGGTCATAAGAACATAAAAATTAGGAAATCTCCATATGATATGTGAAGATATAGCAGCTAGAAGGCAGGGAGTTTCTGTCTTTCATTTCCATGTGACTTTTGGAACATCACAAATCATTTATTTTTCAAAAAATTTATCTGTACATTTATTTTTTTCCTATTCTCCATGTTATCTCTCTACTCTTTAAAGTTGAGAACACAGCAGTTTCTTAAAATTGTACTAGTGAGGAAAAGATATGGACAAAACCTCAGGAGTGCTGAAGCAGGTTGAAGCATTGGACCAACTTCAGGGTAGCTAGCTTGCTCCAGCATGATCTGTGTAAGCAGAAATTAGTCATTGCTTCTTTCCAACTGATATTAGAAAGAAATATTATCCCTTCCAGTTTAAAGTGGGGACCACACCATTGAAAGCCTGACTAATAGTCAGTTTATAAAAATATCTTTGTAGATAGGATTTTAGCTGTCATTTCTATGTATTTATATAAACCAAAAATATAATGTACATTTTGTCCAATTTTTATTGAATGAGTAACTTTTGTGTTAAGGAGAATCTGAAGATTTGTATAAGCTAAACTAAAAATATGAATGATTAAATAAATAAATAGATAAATGAATGAAACCAAGATTTACTTTTTTACTATCCTGACAAGAACTACCCATTCCATATCAGACATTAAACTGTTATTTAGAATTTTCCTAATTAAGTATGAGGAATCTGAAGCATGGAGAATTTTCCATATGTTTAAAGCCAAAACCAAAGTCAATGTGCAGTTGGAATTTATTTCCAAGTGAATAAATCACTTGAGTTTGTGCCTTTTCTACTTTGAATTACTAGACTATATGTCATCACTGTGGAATACTCTCAATGATTCTGATAAGTTCCTCAATGCCAAAGCTTTTATAGAACTTTCTCTCCTAAAACTAACCCACACACCCACCACACACACACACACACACACACACACACACACACACACACACACACCACATTCTGTCTGATATGCATACATCAATTACATATGCTGTCAACTATATTATTCTTATGCTGTAATCTCAGCTGGCCTCTCACTCCAAACTTAATTTTATAATTGACTTATATTTGTGACTTATCATTAACATCATCTCAACATCAGAGAATCTGCCTGAATAATATTTCTTTCTAGGGTGACACGAAGGTTTTTATGGTAGGTAGGCATGAGGAAACAGATTACACCAAAAAGGAATTAGTGCTTCTCATTTAGCAAAGCTAGATCAATGAACTTTGGACCCTAATTAAGTGGAAACATATGGCTTGTGGGGATTTAATTTGATCTCATTGATACATGTACCTTTGATCCACAAATTCTTTCGTGTATGTTAAACAAAACTAACATGTTTTAAACAAGTTAATGCCTGCTGATTGTACTTAATACAGTTAATAACTAGTCTAGTAGATATGCATAAATATGATGGTTAACATATATTTCTTTTCAAAAAGTAGCCTTTAAATGCAGAGAAAATGATGTTGTTAAACATGTATAAAAAGTTAATTAAAAGGTGCTGATTGTGTGCAGCTTTGTCCAAGTCTGAAAAACACTGAATTCATGGTGGTGGCTGTTTTCGTATTCACCTTTTTTTCTTCTAAATGAAAGGTTGCTATTTTAGAAAGTAGAAAGTTTTGGAGAGTTATTTGAACAATTGTCAAAGGTCAAACCAAATTAAAGACCTTCAAAATTGACAGAAGACAAGCCTGAGCTACAAATGGTTATTGAGCAGGATAAAAACCACAGGCCAGTAATATTGGCAATACTAAAGTTAGGATATCAAAATTCTTTCAGCCCAAATGAGCTGGATAAAAACAAAAATGACCCAGGCAAACAGAACAAACTTCATTCAACAGAAGTAGTACTTATAAAAATCAACAAATAGATAAATTATTAAAAAATTACCCACCAATAAAAATATTTCTGTATTTTAATATATTATGGCAGAGACATGGAACAAATTTTAATTTCTTCAATTATATTTTATTTGTTTATTGTATATCTGTTTGATGGTAAGTGTGACATAATGATGAAATGCTGTGTGTGTGTGTGTGTGTGTGTGTGTATGTGTGTGTATAGTGTGTTAGTTCAGAGGACAAAGTGGAAGATGTCTATGTCTATCATGGGTGACTCTGAGAGATCAAGGTCAGCCTGTCATGAGTAGTGACAGGTATCTTTGTTAACCTGTCTTGCCTACTTCATGTATTTAGTTCAGTATGAGAAGTTTAACATTATTTAAATCACAGGAAAATGTAATAGCAACCTGATTTATAAAGTGCAAGTGTTTTTTTATTTTTTTAAATGGGAAAAATTAAGTATTGATATTTTTGTTGTTGTTAAGGAAATATTGTGTTTAGAAATTAACTAAATGTATTTGCCTGTATCAAGCAAGTCCATGGGCAAGCACTTCCTGGAGTCAAGTTTTGATTGAAAGTACCTGTACACTCTATATTTACAACCTTATTAAATCCACTGACTTTCATAAGTTTTCTCTTTTATTTTCTTTATAAAAAAAGAAGTCTTTTTTTCCATGTATCCCCCTGTTCCCCCTCCCTTCCACCCTCCAAATCCCTCCCAGTGAGCCTCCAGCCTCCCCTCTCCCCCAACCCGGTCCTCTCTCCAAAAAAGAGTAAGAGGTCCCAATGTGGGTCAGCTCAAGAGAACACCCACTCTAGACAGGTCTGATTTCCTCATCCCAATATCAAGACTGGGTTAGGTGCTCCTCTTCAGGGAATGGGCTTCAAGGTGCCAGTCTATGCTAAAGAACACAGTGTGATCCCACTCCTTGGGATCACATATACAGCCCATGCCATTCAGTTGCCTACCCTTGGAAGTCCTACCTCCTTTTCCCGATGGTTATCCAGTGGGTGTACAAATGTTATTTATAATGGGAAATCTCTCTAAAGTCTTCCTTTAAACCCAACACACCCAATTAATCTATGGCTGAGTACTTAATGTATCATTCACTTTTAACATTATTGAACAACTAAGTCTTATAATGTCAGTTTTAATCTACTTCCTGTTTTAGTTTTTGAAAACAATGAATCCTATTCTTCCACTTTGTACAACATATCTTTGATATGTACTTTGAGTCAAATAAACATCATTGGTATTTTGAAATTTAACTAATTTTGCATATCATTATTTTAGTGTAAAAAAGACACTTTATTTTGAATGATTTAAACTAAATTTGTATATAGTACTCGAGAAGTACTTGTATTTCTATAATATAGCTTCTTGATATCCATTAACAAGAATCATTCATAACAGCTTTTTATTGAACTTCAACAAAATATTATTGATTTTATTCATGTTTTCCTTGAACCTATTTTCTTAGATTTATTTTAATTTTCTTCATATTTCTATTACTGTTGGAAATCAATATATTGTTCATTTAAATTCTAATAGGTCACAGACTGAATTAGTATAAATGAAGGCTTGATGAAACAAACTACTACATTTAGGTTAATTTTAATCCAAAAAATATAATAATAATTCTCTTAAAATTTTGGATTAGATTTTGTTTATACCTAATAATACTTATAATTCTAAAATAATGCTTATTTTTTTCTTTTATATATGAAGTAATATAGTTCTAGTTAAAAATACTAACTTTGCCTGTAATAAGTACATAAGAATGATTTTTATTAGAATATAACTTAAATTTAGTAATTATTCTTTATGTTAGGTTTATACTTGGTAGCTGTGTCAACTTTATCTCATTGCTCAAATGACTGTCTTGAAAGGCTAATTTATTTAATGTTTATTTACATATAAGTCTTTATATTAAATTAGATACTATTTAATTTCCATCAAGAATAGTTTAGTTTTATAATCTAATCCTATGTATGTCATCTAGCAAATTTATTTATAGTTATTTTATGCTTAATCTTTAGTAAAACTGTCATCGTAGTAATATAATAGACTTTATAAGGAGCTTGTACCCTGTAATACTGCTTAAATTGCATTTTAATAAAACATAGTAATTCTAAAATTAGACAATTTAGTAGTTATCTTTAATTTCATTCCTATGGAATCCATGAATTCTTCCATATATACATTTATTGCATGTGTTAATTAAGACATGTTTAGTGCTTGATTTCTAAATCTTTTCTAGTTGATGGCAAGTGATAATCAAGCTATAGTAATACATTCTCTGGCAGAGTGTATGAATGTGAGTCTTAGCTGTGAAGTGGTCATGTGAAGCCTTGTTCAGTATTTTAATATTGGCTAGGGTGCTACCTCTTTTTAATTACCTTGTGGCTGAGATTTGTCTCAGCATTTTGAGGGTGTTCCTTCTCAATATGTGCCACTTCTAGACTCCTAGAATCTCTTTATGTTTAAAAAGTAGTGAATTTTATGATTCTTTAAGTCTTTACAAGATATCAATTCTTTTCTTTAATTGATGCATGTGGTTAATTAACATTGAAAACAATACACATTTTGAGAAAGTGTTATTGTTATGTATTGTTAAACACAACTTGATGCATTTAAAAATTATTTTAATGATTTTGAGAATATCAGTTCATAACTTACAAAGTTCCCATAGGTTTCCAGCACTGCAGTATAGCCTCTTGAAACATTGGCAGCATATGCTCTACACTATTTCATAAAAGTCCTCTTATGTTGATTAATTTCCTTCAAATGTTGAGAACATAAAATAGTACTATTTGGACCTTTTTCCATTAGAATAGATTTTACAACAGATTATTTAAATGGACACATAGACAAGTATTTTTCAATTATTGCTTGAATTTTTTTTCTATGCATTTTTTATTTTTAATTTTAGAGATGAAAGATGGCCCAGCAGGTAAATATTCTTTATGTACAAGTTGGGGACTTTTTTTCCCATTGCCATAGAAAAGATGATGTTATACATTTGTGCCTCATCTTAACTGAAACATATGCTAGTGATCTAGGCCAGCTAGATTTTATCAGCTCAGGCAGAGAAGAAGCAAGATACTGGCTATTGGTGGTCTCAGAATGTACTATATCATTTCTAGCTATGTGCCTTAATGTATGCTTTGGATCTATACGTGTTTGCTTGTGATTGACTGCTTCCCTAACATACTGATGAACTTAACATGATGTTCATACTATTTGAATAGAAATTATGTAGTCAGCATGTCTTCATATATTTCCACACCAATGTGTGACATCCCTTCTAGCTTTAAGTACTGAATGTCATATTCTAAATAATGTTTCTGAGCTCTAGATTTCACTTGCTGTTTAGAGGGTAAGACAGAAGAACCAATGGTTTAACATCTAACATCTCCGACCTTTTTATTTTTTCTTCTTTATTTTGTATTTAACAAAAAAAAACCAGTTACATAAATTTAAAATGAGGAAAAATTAACAATAACTATAAAGAGGATAAGAATCATAAGCATGGCTTATCAACAGTGGTAATGCAAATAAGATTGCTACACATATATTTACTTTGTGTTCAGCTTTCCCTCTGAAATTTTTTTTTCCCATCCCTGTATATTCTTATTCAAGGTCCCTTCCCCCTCCCACTACATCTTGTCATTTTTCTTCTCCTCAATTCACCATCCCCTCCCTGGGCAGGGAGCGGAGAATCCTATGGTCCCACTGACCCAATAATGCTTGGATCAGTCTCCACTCCTGGCCAAATCCAGTTTTGTCCCCCCTCCCTCAAGAGTAAGTCTGGTGTTCCTATATTTGGAGTGGGGTTCGAAGGGTCAGTCCAGGGTGCTTCTGATCCCAGGCTGTTCAGTGGTTGTGGTTTGCCACTTGGGCATGTTTGGCTTTTTTTCTTGTTTGTTTGTTTAGAGACCACTAGTGAGTGAGTACATCCCCTGCTTATCTTTCTGAGTTTGTGATACTTCGCTCAGGAGGATATTCTCCAAATCCATCCATTTGCCTGTGAATTTTAGGATATCATTTTTTCTTACTGCTGAGTAGTATTCCATTGTGTAGATGTACCACAGT
>PVIH01017318.1:0-42258 GCA_004025045.1 Sigmodon hispidus | reverse complement strand
CAGTCAGCCAGCCACACAGCCAGCCACACAGCCAGCTACACAGCCACACAGCCAGCCAGCCACACAGCCACACAGCAAGCCACAGAGTAAGAAGGAAAGAAAGATATTTAGAATAAAGAAAGGTAAAAAGCCCAGAAACAAACTGTAGTAAAAGAGAAATGAAATAATTTAAGTTAGAAAAATTGGCTAGAAACAAACTAAGTTAAGGCCAGGCGTTCATAGGTAAGAATAAATCTCCATGTATTTATTTGGGAGCTGGGTGGCAGGCTTCCAAAGACTAAAAACAAAAATAAAACTATAGCAAACATGGATAAAGATGGAAAATGCTCAAAGCAAAGTAGTTGAGGGTTCTCAATTCACAGGACCTAGAGAGCAGGAAACTCAGGAAAAGATGAGGAGAAGTGGACTGTGCAGATCAGACAAAGAAAGCCTGAGATAGACAGAAGGCTGACGGAGGAGTGTCTGAAGACTGCTAGAGAGGTGAGCTAGGGAGGGGAGCTTGTTGAAATACAAAACAACCCAATGAAAAAATAATGTTAACTGCAGAAAACCAGGAACATGCCGGTACAACTGGAGCATCCTGGTAGTGTGGACCAGAGGGAGGGCTCAAGGATCTGCATGGGAATCAGTGACCTGAATGTCTCTGATGTAGTTAGTCCAAGGGCTATAGCCTGACAAGGACTATAATTGCTGAAAAGCGTAATTGCTGAAATCTTTCAGAAGGTTAAAAGTCAGGACCTTGGAGTGGGAAGAGATTGGGAAAAAAAAAAAAAAAAAAAAAAAAAACAAAACCAAAACAACAACAAAAAAACAACCAAAAAACAACCGGAGCTGATTGAATTTTCATCCATATGGTTTCTGAGGTAGAGTTGGTAATTACACAGAATCAAGTTCAGAATAATTAAAACTGACCTAAATGATCCTGAACACTGTACTCATAAAACAATTCCCCAGGATTTTGCTTGAAAATTTATAGTGAGACCCTGTTGCAACAACAAGAAAAATCTCTGAAGAACATTTTCCCAATTTCTTCCCATACCCAAGCTCCTAGTAATGGCCCCTCTGTGCTCTGCTTCTGTGACTTAGACTCTCTCTCTCTCTCTCTCTCTCTCTCTCTCTCTCTCTCTCTCTCTCTCTCTCTCTCTTTCGTTTCTCTGTGTGGCCCTGGCTGTCCTGGAACTTACTATGTAGACTAGGCTGGCCTTGAACTCACAGAGATCTGCCTCTGACTCATAAGTACTGGGATTTAAGACAATGGTGACCACCTCTTAGCTTTACCCATTCTTTTTTGACAGAGAGGCTGATTCCGTGTAGTGGTGATGCTTTGTTGACTCACTTTTGCTTTCTTGTAGCAGCCAAGACTTTTTCGTGAACACCAGGAAAACATAACACTGTCCTTTGGGAGGCAGAATTTGGGGGTTGAGATATGAGAAGTTCAGCATAGAGCTTAAGGATTTAGATCTGAATTTGGAAGCTACTTGGAAACCCTTTTAGAGAGTTAGCTAATTATGGTGGAGGGGACAGACAAAGCCTAGGACAGAACTGTGGGGTGATGAGCCAGGTATTAGTTATGGTGCTGCGTTATGCATGAGATAAATGTCCCTTCAATGGATGGTGGCTAACAAATAGGAAAGTGTGCTTAAAACTGCACTAAACTTCCACTGAAAAGATGCTTTACTCATGTTCCCACATGCCTCCTCTCTATTCACCTCAAGAACGTGATCGAAATGTATAATGGGATCAGAAACAGAATGGCAAACTTGACTGAGCCTGAGTCTTGTAATGCTTTCAGCCACATTTCCTCCCAGATTCCAGAGCTTATCTTGAACAATTCTGTGGATCACTAAGACTTTCTTGTATTTACCGCATACAGCTCTGCAAAGTAAATGGTGGTATGAAAGGTTTTCACTTGTGGAGAGCAAAAGAAAAACCTAATTACTCGGCATTTGGTATGGAAAAGAATATTGTGCATCCAAGTACACAAATCTGTGAGTTTAGCACAAACTTCCTGTCTTTTATGCCCGGTGTGTGGGGGAGAGGGGTCCAACAATGACCTTGGTGTGTTGTGAGTTTGTGGTGATTTCTAAGCAAGGCCTCCTGTTAGGTCATAGGAGGACCAAAAGTAAACTGTATTTAATTCATTCATCAACTGCATTGAACATGCACACGCAAGCCTTTGATATTTACACTGGAGATAGAAAGGTAAATAACACTTAGCTGTGGCTTTGGAGGAGCTTCTGAGTAGCTTAGGTGTGTACAAATGACCACATCAAAGCAGGGGGTGATTATAAATTGCCTGTGTGTTGCACTTGCTCCAACCTTTGAACAAATCACCCAAGGATCTCAGAGCTTACCTAGGAAGTAAAGGGAACCCAGCATATAATTAAGTTAACAGCAGCACCAACCGGGCTATCTTTCCTTCAATGCATCAGTCCTAGTTTTCAGTTGCCTTTTTAGCCTACGCTGCTTTCTAACGAAAGCTACAAACTTGGAAGTGCTTGGAACTAATTGGCTCTGAAGGTAATTCTTCCACCCGCAGCTGTGAAAACAAAAAGCTTGTGGCTGATTGAGGTATTTCTTGGCACATAGTAGGCAATCGTTATATATTTATTGAAGCAATAATAGTTAAAACACAGCATTTGGTTTAAATTTGGTCTGAACTGGATTGTGTTTTTATGCCTATACATTAATTGCTATCATTCAAAACATTGAATTTCCATATTATTTAGATAGATCTGATCAGTAGAACTTCCAGGGAGATTCAGTATTTCACAACATGCATCTGAAGATCCCATGTTCCACTAGAAAGCGCAGAGAGTAGGATTTTGCCAGGTAAATGGCTGTAGGGTGATGCTTCAGTTTCTACACTGCTGCTTCCTTTTAGCAGGAATGCTACAGGAAGGACCCCACATGGTCACAGAGTGGGTACCTTGCTATACCCATACTACAGAAGCTTCTAGTGTTTCCTAGCACAAGTCAGTGCCACTTTCTTTTTTCTTTCTTTCTTTTTAAATATTTATTTTTATCTTATGTGAATTGGCGTTTTGCCTGCATTTATAACTGTGTAAGAGTGTCATATCTTGGAATTAGAGAGTTGTTAGCTGCCATGTGGATACTGGAAATTGAACTCAGATCCTCTGGAAGAACAGTCAGCGCTCTTAACCGCTGAGCCATCTCTCCAGCCCATCACTTTCTTTTTTTCAATAAACTTTGTTTATTCAAAGAGTTTAAAATTTACAAACTGTCAAAGCAGGGCTGAGTTCCCAAAATCCTTACCTATTCCTCCTGTGACTAACGTCTTACATTATGGTGGTGTGTTTATTTGAATGAACGAACCAATAATAATTCAAATTTATGTTACAGTTTGAATCTAGATTCTCCCCCCCACCCCCACCCCCCAGGCTGGTGTTTTAGATGTTTGCTTTCTAGCTGGCAGCTTTCTTTTTGGAGACTGAGGAGGCTTTAGAAGGTAGAGGCTAGCTGGAGGAAGTCACTTGGGGTGCATCTTTAAGAGGTATGTATCTCTGGATCCTGGCTCATTTCTCTCTGCCAGGCTGTAACAGCCTTGGCTGTATCCCTAACTCTGTGTCTTCCTTGCCTATCCTGACAGATCATAACCCCTGAAAACATAAACTACATAAATGTCTCTTCTCTTAGGTTGTTTCTGTCAGGTAATCATAGTCACAACATCATGAAAGTCTTTAATGTAACCCAGGTCAAGACATTTTCTGATCCCTTGATTTTTAGGCATCACCCTTCTGTCCCAGGATACCTTGTAGGATGCTACATTACAATTATCTGTGACATGCTCTAAGTGTCCTGCTGACTGTGACAGATTCTTGGACTTTACTTTGAATAGCCTTAATAGTTATTTGAGCAGTGCTCTGTAGAAAGCTGGGCCTTGTCTGCTGTTTTTCTTGTGACTAAGCTGTGGTTGTTGATTCTGGGGCAATCATAGACTCTGTGGGTGACTCTTTCATCAGAGCATTCCAAGAATGTATGTGTTGATCTTGACCCCTGGCTGGGGCAGTGTTAGCAAAGTCCACCCATTATAAACTTAGCTTTTCATTCTCTCCCTACACTCACCATTTGGTCCTCACAGGAAAAATAGGAGCTTAAATACTTTCCTTGAGGCAGAGAATCTGCATCAATCAAAGGAATTTTTTTAAGCAAAAATTGTTCATTCCTTTATTTATTTAATTTACCATATTAAATTATCTATTTTTTTTAACTAGTCATGTCTTTATAGCCTGTGGAGTAGTAGATGTTGATTTCACGTTGTAGGTTATAATCCATCTATGATTTTGTTTTCTCTCAGGTCATTACAGGTTCAGCCCCTGGGACCTCCCCAGTTGGCACCTTTGTCTCTTTGGCACTCGATATTGCTTTTGTGTTTGTTTTCTTTTAGTACTTTCTTACTGTTTGACTTTATAGGATGTTCTGGGTTAATCTTATATATTTCTTACCCTCATTCTAGAACCATCCATATCTCTGAAACTAACCCACGGGCGGTAGGTATACTTGTTGTTAATGAGGTAGTAGGTGCAATTTGATGTACAGGTGGAAGTTGCCCTTGCTTTCCTAAAGGCTCACAGCTCCATTCTCTCCCCACTGCCCAGGTACAAAGCCCCACCACACCCCATCCTTTTGATGAAGTCCCTGCTTTTCTTTCTTACTTTTTCATCATAAGCAATGTTTCCAACATTAGAAAGAGCTGCTAGAAAAAGAAGACCTCTGGAGATTCTCCCTCTTGCATTTGCGTAATTTCCGGCAGGGGATTCAGGACTGAGGCATTAAGCAATGGCCCTTGGGGGACATAGCCATTTCATAGTAACAGAAAATGCATCTCAAAATAAATAGTTAAATAAAACAATCAGCTATAAAGCTCAACTCAAAACCACAAGGAAACTGTAGTCCATTCAGGGGGCTAACAAAGCTATCTCCAACCCAGGTCCTTCTGTACCTCCTAAGTTGCAGGCCTTATATTTTGACAACGTACCCTCCTGACATTATGATAGCCTGGGCACAGATTTAGATATAGATAAGCCTAGGAGCAAGATAAACAAATATCTAGAAACATTCAGAAGACTGTCTCTTAGAATTCTCAGTTCCTCTTGTATCATATGTTGACCCCTGAACCAATTATTGGTAAATTAAATGGTCTCAACTAAAAAGACTATATCTTTCCTTTCCCTGAGGTCTATATATCAAGTAAAACTACTATTCTTTTGGCAGGGAAGAAAAGGAAAATGACTTGGCTAATCCCAAGAGGGTCTAATAAAGTGTGAAGTGTTAATGCATTCCTTCACAGGTCACACTGAGGTTCCTGGCTGAGAAAATTGCTCAGTCAGGAAAGTTCTTGCTACACACTCATGAGGACCTGAGTTGGTTCCCCAGAACCTATAGAGAAATGCATGGCAAGGTTGTATGCACTCACAATCTCAATGCTACAGAGGTGGAGACAGACATCCCTGGCCCAGCAAGCCCCAGGCAATGAGAGAGCCCGTCAAAATACAAGCAAGCAAGCAAACAAACCAGGAGCCAGATAGAGGGGCAAATGCTGAAAGATCAGAGAGACAGAGGAACAAGCCACAGCCACTTCTCACCTCACCAACTCCTCAGGCCTAAAGGGTAGATCCTGTCTCCACAAATCCTCAGACTGACTAGGTGAAGTGGAGGGAAGTGCAGGCCGAAATGGAAGAGTCAAACTTATGTCCCCTCCAGCCTTATATTCCTTTCTCTTCCCAGCCATATCACTTCCTGTTTCAACCTTCCTACTGCTGGGATTAAAGGTGTGGCTTTGTTTGGCTTTGAACTCATAGAGATCCAGTCTATCTCTACACTCCCCCCCCCTCCCCAGTGCTAGGACTGAAGGCGTGAGCCACTGCAGTCTGCCCTCTATGGCTAACTCTGTGGCTGGCTCTGTTCTTCAGGCAACGTTTGTTAGATTATAAATAATAAATCACTACTAAAAGGATATTCAGAACCTTAAGAATGGCATCCAAAGTTGACCTCTGGTCTCCTCTTGCACATGTATGTATGCAAATGTACACACACACAAATATATAAGATTGAGTTTTCTTGTATGTGTAACTGTGTGTGTATCAGCACACTTGTACATACATTCTTAGAATATTTGTTTAATGGAGACAGGGTCTCATGTACTTGAGTTGGCTTCAAATTCATTGTGTACCTTCCCTCTACCTCCCAAGGCAGGACAGCTGGATACTACAGCCAGTTCCTTTTCAGAATCTTCACATTTTTTCATAGGGTGTGGCCTTTAAGGAGCCTGAAGGAGACTTTCATAAAGGGAGCTTATTTGGGGGTCAACTCATAAAGCAGAGTACTAGGGCAGGGAAACAAGACAAGGAGGGGGGGGCAATGCTTGGTCCCTGAGACATCCTAAGGGGTCTGTTAGAAACACCTTGGTACTTCCTACTCAGAGGATAAAAGAAAGAGGCATGGAGGCTGGAGAGATGGCTCAGTGGTTAAGTGCACTGGCTGCTCTTCCAAAGGAAGAGGAAACGTTCAATAATAAGCCACAAACCCACCTAACTCCCCCAGGCAGTGCCTGAAATCACATGAGACTCACAAAGTTCCTGAGACCTTTGAAGGCATGGACCAGGGTTAACCAAAGCCCACTACTCCTACTCTTGCTTAGGTTGGAGAACATCCCTTCCTGCCTCACTCTAGCAAGATTCTTTTGTGGCTTTGTAGAATCCACGAAAGTTCACGTTCGAATACCTTTCCTAAGGACTAACTCTTAAAATCTCCCAGGTTCCCCACAAGGTGAATCCCTGAAAGTTTTTTGAGTGTTCATCCTGTTCGGCCATGGAGTCACACACTATGTACATGCACCAGGCTCCCAGTTGACTAGAAACCTAACATTCCTGAGAGCAGTCTACCAACACAGAATTGGAAGCAAAGTTGGATACATGCAATGTTCCTAAAGTGGCCACTCCATGGAGTATCACTTTACTTGGGGATATATCATTTCTTATGCCTCTTTTCTTATGGTTGTTTTATTTATTACTCTGTCATTTAACTTTAAAGTCAAAATTTCCTGGGTGGTGCCTATGTCAGCCTCCAGTTTCCAGCTACCCCTAAAACCTATTGTAGAAGTTGGAATGTAATTGGCCCTCGTGATTTCATAGGGAATGGCAATAGTGGGAGATGTAGCCTAGCTGGAGTGAGTGTGGCCTTGTTGGAGGAAGCACGTCACTGTTGGGGTGGGCTCTGAGGTTTCCTGTGCTCAGGATACCACCCAGTGTCTCAGTTGACTTCCTGTTGCCTGCAAGGTGTAGGACTCTCAGCTACTACTCCAGCACCACATCTGCCTGCACACTGTATGCTCCCACTATGATGATAAAAGACTGAACCTCTGCAACTGTCATAGAGCCCCCTAGATTAAATATTTTTCTATGTTGCTCTGGTCATGGTGTCTTCAGCAATAGAACACTGACGAAGACACTTGTAGATGCTGAATCATAAAGATTGACTGGCAGTCTGCTTCCTTCATAAAGAATTTAAGCTGAAAGGATGATCTGTTTCTTTTTTGCTGTTTAGTAGCAAAGATCCCATAAGCTCTTGCTTTCATCTTGGTATAACCTGATCTGATTAAAGTCATGTTCCCATCCTGCAGAGTCAAGGGCATTCGTAGGAAAGAATATATCACAATGACCATTGTAAAAATGCTATTACTACTGTTATTCTAAAATGACATTTCCCATCACTTAAGATTTTCTGTTGATGACAAGTGTTACCTCAAGAGATAGCAGAGACTTTGAGATGCTAAATTGGAGGGTTTTCACAATTAGTTCAAGAGGTTTTTTTTTTTGTTGTTGTTTTTTGTTTTTTATCAAAACAAGAAGGTATTAACAACATCTTCCAATGTCTACTTGCCAATAGCTATCTCTTCTTTGACTGTCTCCTCTTTGAACTGCCCTAACAAAAATCACCTAGAAGAACTGATGTCTGGGGACCTGTGACTTCCTATAGGAGTTACCAAGGATTAGGTCTGGGAGACTGGCAGTCTGTGTCCCTTGTTTTTGGTAAAGCAGTCTCACATGTGGTGTTCAGGTCCTAAACTTCTTCTTGCTCTATCCCAGTGGCACAATGTTCTCAGATGAATTTTGCTTGGCTTGAATGGGTTTGCATTTTAAAGTATGTTAGTTGTCATTGATTCAGAATCTGGACTATATGATCTAACAGCTGGTATACTTGAGATTGACCACTCCATGGCCTTACATTGCGACTTGAGTGGAATCCAATAGCGGCTGCTCTTGGGAAGCAGTTGGGCCCTCCAGGCTGGCAGGGGGATCCTTGCAAGTTTGTAGCTGCACCATGCACAATGAACTCCATATATGGAATCCCTGTTCATCCCACAGAGCCACCACAGTCTGTGCACCTGGCAGAGAGCCAAGGGCACTTGCCATCCTCATTACTGTTTGTCTAGATCCTGAAAACACTGCACCCAGGAATTCAGAGTGACAAAGGAAAAATACTTGTTAGATTACAGTGTGGAATGAGTCCAAACAGGATATCAACGCTGGATCTGTAGTTCACATGAAAACACAGTAGAAAGGAGTCCATAGCGATGCCAGTGAAGATCCATCTGTCAGCTTTGACAATGGTTCAGCCTAGAACTTACCCCCTTTATAGGAAGCCCAATCTAGAAAACTTAAGATTTACACATAAAATACGTCGGGATGTGTTTACTCATTGATTTCACATAGTAATTATGCACCATTATACTTGAAACCGAATTCTAGGTGTTGCCTTATTCAAATAGTGGTTTAAATTCAATAGCATGAAGGATTATCTGATGAAAGGGAGCTTACAGAACAATGAAAACATTCCATTTGGGGTGCATAAGAACTATTTCTGATATTTTCTGAGAATATAACAGTTAAAGGCAAATAAGAATACAAGCTGGGGGTTGGAGGCTGGCATACACTTTAATCCCAGGTGAACCCTTGTGAGTTCCAGACTGGTTCTAGGCCAGGTAGGGCTACATAGTAGCCAAAGCAAAGTTTATACATATACTCAAAATACTATAACAAGCACCCCATAATGTATTAATGTGCTTCATAATATATGCATTTATTTATACATATATAGTACAAATATATAATATATGTTCATTTACATTAAGATTTCAGAATCTAGTCACCAAAATGCCAAATGCTGGCTCTCTGTATTTGCCATAATTGGGTTTGATCTTTTGTTCTCTTTTAATTCTCTAATTGATTAAATCCTGTATTTAACCCATTTTTTCTTCTATAAGAACTTACAGACTCTAAGTTATATTTCAAGAAAATTATTTATAAAGGTTACATGTGCTTAAAATAATGCTGTGGCTGGATGGTGGTGGTGCAAGCCTTTAATCCCAGTATTTTCGAGGCAGAAGCAGACAGATCTCTGAGTTTGAGGCCAGTCTGGCCTACAGAGTGAGTTCTAGGATAGCCAGGACTACACAGAAAATCCCTATCTTGAAAAGCCAAAGAAGAAGAAGAGGAGGAGAAGGAGGAGGAAGAGGAAGAAATGCCCAAAAGTACTGAAGCTTAAGGAGGTAGTGGCCCAGGAATAAACCTTCTGGATTCTAATAATTTCTCCCTACTCAGTAACCAGTGGACATAGGACAAGCTTGTTTCCTGGGAGTAGGTGGGCGAGGCCTGACCTAAGATGCAGGGGTCTGGAGGACAGTCAGAGAAAGTCAGAAAATGGTTCTACCTGGCTGATTAATCTTGTCTTCAGATGATTTCAGCAAAGAACAAAGTCATTCAACAGAACATTGGCCCTATGGGTGTGGAGATGGCTCTGTTGGTAATGTGCTTGGTTCATAAGCACGAGGACCTGAGCTTGATCCTCAGCACCTACTGGAGGAGCAGGGTGCAGTGGGAGGCACCCAGTGCTGGAAGGATGAAAACAGGGGTATCTGTGGGGCTTTCTGGACAACAAGTTTAGCCTCCTCAGTGAGCTCCAGGTTCAGAATGTGTGCTTACTATTTCCATGTTGACTTGACACAAGCCAGTGTCATTTGGGAAGAAGGAACCTGAATTGAGAAAATTCCCCCAGAGATTGTCCTGTGGGCAAGTTTGTGGTGTGTTTTCTTGACTGATGATCGATGTAGGAGGTCCTAAATCTCTGTGGTGCCATCTCATGGCTGGTGCTTCTAGGTTCTATAAGAAAGCAGGCTGGGGGCTGGAGAGATGGCTCAGAGGTTAAGAGCACCATCTGCTCTTCCAGAGGACCCGGGTTCGATTCCCAGCACCCACATGGCAGCTAACAACTGTCTGTAGTTCCAGTTCAAGGCAAATAAATAAATAAATAATTAAATAAAAGTTTAAAAAAAAAAAGAAAGCAGGCTGAACAAGCCATGAGGAGCAAGCCAGTAAGCAGCATCCCTCCATGGCCTCTGCATCAGCTCCTGTCTCCAGTTCTTGTGCTGCCTGAGTTCCTGTCCTGACTTGCCTCAGTGATAGACTGTATGTGGAACTGCAAGCTGAAATAAACCTGTTCTTTACCATGTAGTTTTTGGTCATGGCTCCTTATCCATGTGACAGAAATTCCAGAAGGGGCAGGAGAGACACTGTCTCAAAAAATAAGGTAGAGAATGACTGAGGAAGATATCTGGCCAGATGTTAATCTCTGGTCTCTATGTATATGATGCACATGTGCACATAGGTACACACACAATCCTAAAGAACATTTTTGGCTATAAGGAGCTCCTAGATAGCGAAGTGAGCTGTGCCCCTGTAGGTAGCACTAGGGACAGAGGAAAGAATGAAAAAAAACTTGTTTGTGAGTCTCTAATATGCCAACTCCTTCAAGTGTGTGATATTTTCATATACCACTCATGTGTAATGCCTTTCTGTATGCTGTGAGTATGCTTTATTACCACTGGATAATAAAGAAGCTGTTTGGGCCTATGGCAAGGAATCTTAGAGGCAGGTGGGAAATCCAAGCAGAGCTAGAGATGGAGAAGGGCGGAGTCAGAGGGAGAAGCTGTAGGCTGCTGCCCAGAAAGCAAGATGTAATGGGACACAGGTAAAGCCAAGGGTCACATGGCAATACATAGATTAATAAAAATGGGTTAAGTTGTAAGAGCCAGTCAGTAGTGAGCCTGAGTCATAGGCCAAAAAATTTATAATTAATATAAGCTTTTGTGTGATTATTTGGGACTAAGCAGCTGTGGGACTGCTGATCTGGACCTCAGGGCTAGGCCAGGCCAGAAACTTCTAGCTACACATCACAGTGAGTAAACTGAAGCCCAAATATGCAAGAGATCCTGAACACTGACTCCATCCATATCACAATGTATGCCACTGTCATTATGAAAATCCCCAAGGTCATATAAAGAGCATGTGAAAGAGTTGAATATGTATCTAAGTTTTCTCATTTTCATCATTTTAGGAATCTGAAGGGTTTTTTTTTTTGAGTGGTGTGTATCTTTGTTTTGTTTTGAGACATGGTCTCATGTAGCCGAGGCTCGCCATAAACTCTCTATAGCCTAAACTCTCTAGCTAAAACATCTTTAGCGGTATACCCCCACACTCTGCCCTTTTAGGAATCTTGAGCTGGAATTATAATAGAGTATTGCTTTCTGGGATAGGGACGCCGCTGTTTGTCAAAGGGACCTGAGGGAGTACAGACATACAAGCTCAAATGCCACTTTCATCAAAATGTCAGAGGAGCAATGGCTCTCCATATTCATACACTTTCAATCGGCTCCAGTTTAAACAACATGTGCGGTGCAGTATGTGGAGAGCAAATAACAGACACCATTTGCAGTCTCCAAAGCAAACTGTGGTTTGGAGGTGAGAGGGAGCCCACAGCTGGTTCTCCAGGGTAAGTTTCTCCATGCTGTCCTGTGTCTCTCAGCATTAGCAGGTAGGGCTTTGGCCCTAGAAACACCTTGGTTCAGTGAACATCTGCCTGCTGTAGGAGAGCCAATGTTTCAGGTGTGGTCCTCGTCTCTCAAAGAAGAGTATTCTAGCCGGGAGATGAGACACCTGCTCAGGAGGACAGGGCAGTGAGGGCAGAGGAGTTCAGAGAACACAAGATGTTCCTTGCTGTTCTTTTCTGGAATATGTGACCATTCACACCACAAACCTGGCTCCATACACTGTGGGAGGCCTGGAATTAGATGATCAGTTCCTAAAATAAGACTTGGGGGCCTTACTCGCATTCAACTACATCATGAAATTAAACAAGCCTCTCTGAGTAATATTAAAACCCAATCCTGCTCTTTAATTGACCTTAGCATTCGTTTTTTTGAAGTTTTTTTTTTTTTTTTTTTTTTTCAGGTGAGTTCCTATACTGGTTAGGTTTTGTCCATTTGGTTTGTCAACTTGACACAAGGTATAGTTATCTGGGAATATGGAACCATGGATGAGAAAATGCCTCCATCAGATTGGCCTGCAGGCAAATCTGCAGGAGATTTTCTTGATTAATGATTAATGTGGGATGGCCCAGTCCATCAAGGGTGGTGCCACCCGTGGGCAGGTAGTCCTGGGGTATATAAAAAGGTAGCTGAGCAAACCCCGGGGAGCAAGCCAGTATGCAGAGTTCCTCCAAGGACTTCGGTTCTGCTTCAGTTCCCGCCTCCAGGTTCCCTCTGAGCTTTCCCTCCATGGTAGGGAATAAGCAGTAAGATGAAATCATTCCTTTGTTCCATCCCCAAGATGCCTTCAGCCATAGTCTCTATCACAGCAATAGAAAACACATGGAGATAATGACGTTCCCCTGTATCCCTCCCCCGATCTGTCCATCCCATTATGCTGTAAATTGGGTTAGTGGCTGAGAATCCAGACAGTAGGGAGGTAAGGCACTGCCTTCAGAACAGGTTCTGCAGACAACAGCGTTGTCCTGTTCCTGTCTGGATCTGTTTGGACATCACACTGAACTGTTTATTGTCTCTGAGACAGAATGATAGGTCTCTAGAGGGATTCTACAAGAGTGCATGGCATCATTGGTCCTCAGATATTGATATGAGTGCAAGAGCCTGGGGTTCTTACTAAAGTGCAGACCTGACTCAGATCTGGGGTGTCTAATTTGCCCTCAGGTGATGCTGCTGCTACTGGTGCTTACACCTTCCTCTGAAGGGCAAGTCCAAGTGCACCAGAAAGCTGTCTGAGTCTGGACTTTTGATCTGCAGTCTCTCCTTCTCAGTTCAAGCTTTAACCAGTCCTAATTATCTTTTCTTCTGCTCTGGGGACACAACTTCTCAGTGGTGCTTTAGCTCGTGGCTCTTCCTTACCATGTTTTCCATACATCCCCTTCCCAAAGCTGAAAGTTTAAGTCTAGACTTTTATCTCAGACATTCTTCAATTATCTCTCAAAAAAGGCACAATGTGGATTTAGAAATGCACAGAGTTACGAACACTTCAGAGTGAGGAGAAGGGTCAGAGTTCATCTCCCTAAGCCTGCCAGGTCACGTCAGGAATCTATCGAGATCAAGATCGCTGTGTTCTATGAACCCTCGGGGCACCTGCAATGAATTCTGATGGCTGCAAGCTGCAGAGTCCTTCACAGCTTCTGGGTGATTGAGAATAAAAAACTAGGCTTCCATTTAAAAGGTTCCAGGAAGAAAACTGGGACAAATGCCAGCTATGTTTATAGGTCTTGTGCTGCTTAACGATCATGACCATTCTCTATTGTTTTCTGGCAGTGCCCTTCTAATTGTTCTGTTATCTATCTATCTATCTATCTATCTATCTATCTATCTCTCTATCTATCATCTGTCTGTCTGTCTGTCCATCTGTGTGTGTTTCACATGTGTGTACCTGTTCCTGTGTATGCAAATGCATGTCTGTGAGCAAGACTGACGTCTGGTGTCTTTCCTCTATTTCTCCCCACCTCATATTTGAAGGCAGTCTCTGTCTGAAGCTGGCTGACTGCCTATGTCTACCTCTCTCTGCTGGGTTCACAGATGTATATTACCGTGGCTGAGTTTTCCGAGGTGTGTTGGAAACTGATGTCTTTATTCTCTGTGACAAGCTCTTGGCTGACTGAGCCATCTCCTTAACCTTTTTCTGATTTGAAGTGGTACCTGTCCACTGATGATGCCGTTTTAATTGTGCTGCTGCAGATAGTAGGAATTTATTTCTAAGATCTATGAATCCTTGAGCAACACTGTTTCCACTGTTTGGTGCTGCTACATGTTTTAGATTTTATTAGGATATAATTCTCACATCTCCCCCTTAAGTTTTCTACACATGTCAACATGGATGTCACATGACATTGCTTAGGCAGTCTGGAGTTGCATGCACTTCTATTTATTTCCAGAAGACCTAAGATTGTTTTTATTTGTTTGCTTGGTTTTTATCTTTCAGAGCTACCCAAGAGTCCCAATATCTATCTAACTTCAAAATCCTTGGGAACCATGCCACTTCCTAAAATACCCACAGATGTGTCTCTTTAGGACAAAATAACTATTCTTCTGATATTTGGCATTCCTTTAGTATGGTCACACGGTTATTCAGGGCATCATATTTTATGGTGAAGATAAAAGAAACTATCACAAAAGTAAGACAGTGTGACAGGTTTTTTGTTTTTTTTTTTTTTTTTTTTTAAAAATTGCTTTTGGATGGGATACATAAAGTTTGCATGGGAACAGAAAAAAAGCTTTCCTTAAATGGGTCCATGCAAATAAACTCTATAGAGTCCTCTATATGCAGTGCCAGATGGAAAACTGTGTTTGGCTACAGCATACCAGGCAAGGCTATGAATCACCAAGTGCCTCTCTAAGCCTATTACAGAATGTGTATATGATAGAAACCAGAAAGGGCTGCATTTTAAACTCTGACTCATAGAGCAAAGCTTGTGGCTTCTTGGGGGAGGATCAGGAATAAGGATGACATCCGGCTTGGGCCCTGAAAACTTGTAACCAAAGAGAAGCCTCCACTTCCCGGAAGAGAGTGGGATGCACAGAGCTTCCAATGTCACATTGGGCAGAATTATGTAACCTGTCAAAGGCTGTGACTCTGGGGTGGAGACTTTTGTGCCTCTCACTCCCTCCAGCTTCTGCTGTAAATATTTTAAGTTCTTCATAACATCAGCGTTAGAACTGACTTTCCTGGAATGAAATTCTAAAATAAATTGACAGCCAAATACTCTGTGGAATTTCTAAACGCCAACAGGTTTGCGGCTATTATATAACACAGCAGTTTTGTTTTTAAACAAGCTCTTTCTCTTTTCACAATATTACTGTTTCCAAAATTTCTGTATTCCCTTCACCAGGGGGTTCTAGTTCTTGGTTAAGGAGAAAGGTACCAAGAGCATACCAAGAATATTTTGTTATTTCTTTCTTGATCTGAACTGCTGTAATATTTTTTGTCATGATGGATCATTTCTCTAGCCCTCTGTTACTTGAGTTTCTTAAATCAGTTCTCTGTACAGATACTATCTCTATTTTTCTCTTTATGACTAAGGTCTTTGATGGCATCAGATGTACCCAGGGCTGGAGTACAACCTCAGAATGTTTTATCATAATTTTGTTCAAAGACAAAACCATATGCTTATGGTCCACACGAATACCTGGGCTGCCATCAGTAACAATGCAGAGACAGTTGTTTGTACAGCATCCCTTTCCTTTTCTTGTCTTCCTCAGAGCTGGAGAGAGAGCCTGAGGCCTTGGTAATGCCAGGCGAGTTCACCTCCATCCAGCTGCATCTCCAGCCCTTCCTTTCACTTTTTTTTAATACTAGTCTAACCCTCAATTTTTCATACAATTAGTTACCTGTGCCTTATGTTTCCAAATATGAACGAACCATTGCCAGTTTAAGCAGAAGAACCTTACAAATATTACAGGGGCTACAGGAAAAGTCATTTCTTTCTTCCTAGTGGACTATTACATACTAAATGGAGATGGTTTTTCCTAATGCAAGGCAGAGAAAGAAACTCAGGACCTGCCAAGAGCCTGCATCAAGACATATTCAAAACCGCACTGAAGCTTGGGCCCTTAGGCCTAGAATTTCCATGTGCTGATTAAGTGTAGTGAGATTATGTTCTGTAAATAACTGTCCCACCTACTAGTTTAATAAAAAGGCTGATTGGCCAAAAGACAGACAAAAAAATATAGGCAAGGCTACCAAACTGAAAAAACTCTTAAACAAAAAGAACAAAAGAAAGACACCAAAGAGACACCAGAGAGACACCAGAGAGACATCAGAGAGACACCAGAGAGACATCAGAGAGAGAGAGATACCAGAGAGACATTAGAGAGACACTAGAGAGACACCAGAGAGAGAGAGACACCAGAGAGACATTAGAGAGAGACCAGAGAGACACCAGAGAGAGAGACATCAGAGAGAGAGACACCAGAGAGACATCAGAGAGAGAGAGACACCAGAGAGACATCAGAGAGAGAGACATCAGAGAGACACCAGAGAGAGAGAGACACCAGAGAGACATTAGAGAGAGACCAGAGAGACACCAGAGAGACATTAGAGAGACACTAGAGAGACACCAGAGAGACACCAGAGAGAGAGACACCAGAGAGACACAGAGGAAAGAAGACAACTATGCTGCTCTGAGAAAAGATACCAAGCCACATGAGTAACAGATTAATAAAAATAAACTGAGCTAACATAAAAGAGCTAGCTAACAATGTGTCTAAGCCATAAGTCAATCAACACAAAATTAATATGATCCTTTGTGTGATTATTTAAGGCTAAATGACAACAAGGTTACAAAAAGTCCAAACCTCAAAACTAGGCCCAAAAGTCTGGGCAAAAATCTAGTTATTACTACAGACAAATCCTCTTTTTACTTAAGATAATTTGGGCCAGAAATTGATTTTTTTTGGTCATAGAAACCTAAAATTTTCATATTTTGCCACCAAGTATTCAAAATTCTTTATTATCTTGTTATTGATGTTTATAATAAAACGTCAATATGCCATCTCAAAGAAAACAATGAAATAATCAATTTAGATAGACTTAGAAACCTCTGCTTTTGATTTTTTTTCACAATGTACATTTTTAAAAAATTTCTCTGTCCCACTATATATTTTGCCAGGATTAAGACATTAATCTGACATTAGTAAATGGTACAATGAATTGATTAGACTTTCCTGTTTCATATACTTATTATTTGTGTGTGTGTGTGTGTGTGTGTGTGTGTGTGTGTGTGTGTGTATGTGTGTGTGTACACTCCCTGCTTTGCTGTCAGGGAGATCATCAAATGAAAGAAAAGCAAAAACCAAAAACAATTCTAGACAATTTATCAACTTGACAAATAATAAAATTTGCTTGCATTTGTCTTAATGGAAATGACACTCTTGCTGTTGGAGCAGCATTTACTGAGTGCTCTCTCTATGGGCAGCACAGTAGACCATTCATATCCACAAGATTACACTGGTAGACTCACCAAAGGAGGCTCAAAATAGCTGGACAATTATTCTTCTATCTGCATTGAACATGTACAGAGCTTTTTCCCCCTTTTTATTCCTTAAACAACACTAAACAACTATTTATAATGTATTGGATATAATGATTGAGCCAGGGACGGTCAGAAGTGTACAAGAAGACACACAGAGATTATATACAAACATTACATCATTTTGTATTAGGAATTTGAATTATTTTTTTTAACTTTATTTATTTATTTATTTATTTATTTATCTTGGTGTTTGCCTGGAACTGGAACTACAGACAGCTGTTAGCTGCCATGTGGGTGCTGGGAATCGAACCCTGGTCCTCTGGAAGAGCAGATGGTGCTCTTAACCGCTGAGCCATCTCTCCAGCCCCATGTATTAGGAATTTGAACACTCATGGATTTTAGTACCCTAAGGGATCCTGGAACTCATCTCTCATAGAGATAAAGGAGGACTGTACTGAGTAACAGGGTTCACGTATATGTGGTGGTGAAATTGACTCTGGGGCAGGAAAAGAAGCTGATGTACAAAATTCGCCTAATTCTGTGGTAGAAAAGGCTCCACCTTGGATTTCAAGCAACCCACAGTTTAAATAGTGCCTCTAGAATCTTTCCCAACTACCCGTCAGCTCTCAGAAGCAGGTGGGATGAACCCAGTATATCACTAGAGGAACACGAGCCAGAGAACAGTCAGACAGTTTGCCCACATCCAGGGGTGCAAACCTAGGACTGTCCAGCTCCTGAGCCCAGAGTCTGTCTTCTGGGCTCCTTTCCAGTCTCGGGCCAGGCTTTCACTACGTCATTTGAAGGAAACGCATGACTCTGCAAAGGCCGCTTACATGTGTGTTGCATTAAAACCGATGTCCTGTCAAAAGAACAGTTAAATTGCTTCCATGTTGTGTGTTAAGACCCACTATTAAATATGACACACGCCTGCCTCTCTGGCCAACACTCATCAGCTCTCCTGCTATAGATTGTTCTGAAGGTAATCTTGCCCAGTGTACGTCCGGCATTGTAAATAAAAACTGGAAAAATAGCTTAAAAACTGAAACTCCAGTTAGCAGATCTATGAGCATGTTTGGACTCTAAACCTTACAGTAATTCATATCTTGCCATGTTCTTTAATCTTATATAAGCCTTTCCAAGAGGCTTAAGAAATTTATGTTGTGTGTTCAGAGCCAATGAAAAACACCAAGTTATAATCATGGATTTAACATCATTGTACTGCACGTAGATAAATGCCAAGGATTCTCTTACTATTGAAAATTAAGTAAATTATAACTGATGAGATGTTACACTAATTTCCCTTCATCCCTTCTTGCAGGCTTCACTACAAAGCTTATTTTTGGCTCACAAATGCTGTATTTTGCATATATTGTTTATTGTTACATTCCAAGTCCCAAAGCCACAACAAAGCAAAACTGACAGCAATTGTAAACATTAGATAATAATGTGTTTACGGAGCAGAGCTATCAGAGTTCACCAGATAATAGGCACACAATGCAAAAGCAGAGTGAAGATTCAGAGCGCCACATGATGAGCAGAATTGTTACTGTGTGCAAACAAATCAAAGGTGAAGTTTCTCAAGAGCCCCATTTATACCCATTGTTTGCTGTGAATGTGGATCAGAAAAGAAACGTCTTTGCAAAACATATATAACTGCAGAGCCAGCATCTAATGTGATCTGGGAGCTGTTTTGTTCTGTATGAAGCATCTTTTTAGTTTTGAAGAAATTCAGTAGCTCCTGTATTTCCCATCAAAGGTATTAAAGAGAAAAAAATTCTCGATGGGAAAATTGGATAGAATTTTATTTGTAACATTTATGTAAATCCTTAAGGTGTGTGATGTGTGATGTTGTTTGAGACAGGATCTCTCTGCAAAGCTCTGGCTCTCCTGGAATTCACTATATAAACCAGGCTGGCCTCAGATTCACAGAAATCCACCTGCCTCTGTCTTCCTAGTTTTGGGATTAAAGTTGTGTGGACCGCACTTGGCTCTGTATCCTCATGCTTATAAAACACCAATGTTATTTAGACATTATTAAATTTAGGATAATGAGAGTGTAAGGCATGTTTTCAAAGTGTTCCTGTTTGTTAGAGTCATATAATGAATAATTTACTAATCAATTACTATAGTATCTGCAATTTACTTCAGAATGTCTGGGAAGATGATATGGAGTACAGAGGATATGAGATTGGCCGTGTTTTTGCTAAAGGTATAAATGGAAGAAATTTATTTATGTCTGAAACCTTGGACACAGAATTTAAGGAAACTTACTTTAAACTCAAATTTAAACATTTTGAATATTCTAAGGGCTGACACACAGAGTGAGTGAGAATCTGCTGCCCCATTGCTGACCACGGGCCCCATTCTTGTCTTTCTATCCCAGTCTATTCCTCCTGTTGCTGAATCCTTTTCCAAAGACCTAAGTCAGCTCATGGGGGTCCCTTGTTTAAAAGGCCTCTTCATTTCTTTCACAACCCACAGCACTTTGAACTTGTTCTCTCCCATATAGTTTGGTCCTCTCTCTTCCCACACTTCTAATCTCCGGAGAGTCTGTGATATCCTTGGGGCCATGGATTGCATCTTTTATCTAGCATATAATAGAGTCTCAATACCCTCACTCCCCGCCCCCACAGGATTTCTCCATGTAACAGCCCTGGCTGTCCTGGAACTTGCCTGTTTTGTAGACCAGGCTGACCTTGAACTCATAGAGATCCCCCTGCTGTCTGTTGCTCCCAAGTACTGGGATTGAAGGTGTGCCCACTACACCCAGTTCTCAATACACTCATGAGGAGAGAAATCAGTGTGGCGATCAATTATACACAGCTGCTTCTATCAATCGCTCTAAAATAGTCAGAACAGCAGTCAGACAGTTCCTACTTTGGAGTTTTGCTTGCCTCTAACCCTTCCGAATAATTCATGGAAGCTATTTATAGTCCAAATTAAAGATCAATACTCAGCTATATTGTAGAGTTTTGCTTGAAAGAAGAATAGGTAAGATGCATGTAGTTTCTCAAATACCCAGACTAAAAGCAACCTAACCACATGTGGGATAGTTCTAATCTAAAGACATAAACCCAGGACTCCAAAATCTCAAACTTTTTTTTTTTTTAAACTTTTTTATTTATTTATTATTTATTTATTTATTTGCCTTGGTGTTTGCCTGGAACTGGAACTACAGACAGTTGTTAGCTGCCATGTGGGTGCTGGGAATTGAACCCAGGTCCTCTGGAAGAACAGAGGGTGCTCTTAACCGCTGAGCCATCTCTCCAGCCCCAATCTCAAACTTTTTTTGAGTGTTAATGTGATACCTCTCGTAGGGAAGTTCATATTTAGCCTTTTGCGACAATTCACAGTCCAATACAGGCATGTTAAAATGACCTTCAGGGCGAATGGATGAAACCAGAAAAGTCATCCCAAGTGAGGTGACCCAGACCCAGAAAGACAAATATGCATTCAGAAGTGAATATTAGCTGTAAAGGACAACCATGCTACAATCCACAGACCCAGAGAGTCAATGTAACAAGGAGGGTTCATGGGGGACATCCAGATCTCCCTGGAGAGGAGAAATAAAAGAGATTTTCTGAGTGGACTGAGAGCAGGTGGGGATGAGAACATGGGGGGTTAGGTTGAGGGGACAGAGGGGAGTGGGACAGGAGGAGGCTGCTGAAAGAGGAGGTGCATTTTAGGGTCAAGTAAAAACCTGGCACAAGGGAGTCTCCCCAGAATCTACAAGGATGACTCTGAACAATAGTGGCTACTTAGCCTGAACTGGCTGTCTCCTGTGACCAGATTGGTACCTGGCCCAATTGTCATCAGAGAAAGTTCATCCAGCAACTGATGGAAACAGATGAAGAACCACAGCCAAATGTTAGACAGAGTTTGGGGAATCCTACAGATGTAGGGGAGAAAGAACTATAGGAGCCAGAAGGGTCAAGGACATCACAAGAAAACTTATAGAATCAATTAACCTGAGTTTATAGGGGCTCACAGAGACTGAACCAACAACCAGGGAGCCTACATGGGTCTGACCTAGGCACTCTGAGTATATGTGGCAGTTGTGTAGTGTGGTCCTCTTGTGGGACACCTAACAATGTGAGTAGGGGGCTGTCTTTGACTCTTTTACTGGCTTTGGGGACCCTACTCCTCATACTGGGTCATCTTGCCCAGCCTTAATACATGGAAAGGTGCTTAGTCTTACTGCAATTCGACAAGCCATGTTTTGTTGATACTCATGGGAGACCTGTGCTGTGGGACTATGCTATTGTATACTGTAAATATTTGTCATTGTAAATATTGGTTTATTAAAATGCTGACTGGCCAGAAGCTAGGCAGACAGGAAGTATAAGGTGGGGTGACAATACAAGGAAAATTCTGAGAAGAGGAAGAGCAGAGCAGATGCCAGTCAGAGGCAGAGGAAGCAAGATGATGTAGTGAGCAAAGGTATCAAGCCACATGGCTAAACATAAATAGAAATATGGGTTAACTTAAAGTGTAAGAGTTAGCTAGTAATAAGCCTGAGCCATAGACCAGACAGCTTATAATTAATATAAGCCTTTGTGTGATATTTTGGGAATAAGTGGCTGCGGGACTAGCTGGGTGGGACAGATCAACTTTAGACTACAGACCTGCCCTTTCCTAAACAGAAATGGAAGAGAAGTGGATTGTAGGATTCAGACAGAGAGAGTGTGGGGGAGGGGACTGGGAGGAGAGGAGGCAGGGGAAACCACAGCCAGAATGTAAAATAAATAAATAAATTTATTTATTAAATGAACTTCAGGATATGTATCTCAGGTCTGGATAAAACATCAGTGCATTTTACATTTATACAAGGATCTCATCCCCAAGACATCTCATTATTTATATGCAAATATTCTCAAATTCAAATCACTGTTGTTAAAGGTTATTCAGCCTGTAAAGAAACATATAATGCTCAGCAGACAGCATCTTCAAAGACTGTCTGTCTTAGTGTAACAACCATAATTCTAAAATTCATACTCTAAAACTGTGTACTCTTCTGTAACCAACAAAAACATAAGATAGAGATGGGCTAGGTGTGGTTCAGTGCTGGGCTGGGCGTGGCTTAGCACTAGGGTAATTGTTTAGCTCCTGCAAAGCCCTGATTTCAACCCTATCATGGAGATAACAGCGACTGTGGGAAGGAGGAGGAGGCACAGAGGGAAGGAAGCCGTGGGGAAGGCAGGAAACACAGTGGAGAATAACAGAGCAGAGGGAAATACTGGCAAGTCATGTTCTGACAAGAATCTAATATTCAGAAAACAGAGCTTCTGCAAGTTAAAAATCAAAGACAAACAACCCAGTAAAAGTGAGTATGGGTCTGACCTGGTGGGAAGGCATATAATCTATCTACTCAGGAAGTGAAGGCAGAAAAATCTCAAGTTCAGGACCTTCCTTGCCTACAAAGTTAAGTTCAAGACTGGCTTGGGCAATTTAGGGAAATGCTCTGTCTCTCTAAAATAAGAACTGTAGAATATAGGCTGTGGCACAGCTCAGTGTACAACACTTGCCCTCCACCTCCAAACACACACACACACACACACACACACACACACACACACACACACACACACACACAGTCCCTGAGCAGAACTTTGGTCCATAGAAGAACTACAAACAGCCCAGAAGTATGTGGTAGTCATTAAAGAATGCAAATCAGAGCCACAATGAAACAGTATTCTTTTAAAAACAAAACAAAACAGGAAACAAGAGCTGGTGGGAGGTAGAGACCTACAGGTGGGGATGGAAAGGCAGTTTGCTAAGTAAGTTATGCACAGAATTATTATGAGATCCAGCAATGACATTTCTAGATATGTATTCAAAAGAATGAAAAATAAATATCCAGATGGAAACTTGTATACAGATAATCACAGAAACAAACACACCTTGGTCATCTTATGACTGGAAGAATGAAACGTGATCTATCAAACAAACAATGGTAGCAGGCAATGATGGAGGCTACTTGTGAAGAAATCTTAGAAACAAGTGAATGGAGCCAGACTCTTTTACGTTCTTATACGTGATTGTATTAGAAGGGTTTTTCCCTTCGGATAATGTATAATGGATCCTGGGAGATAGATCAGTGGATAAAGTGCTTGGCATGCATGTTTGAGGAGCTGAATTCAGGTCTCCAACACCCACATTAAAAGCTGGATAATTTTATGTCAGCTCTCCATCTGAGAGGAGGAAACCTCAATTAAGAAAATATCTTCACAAGATTGGGCTATAGGCAAGCCTGTAGGGCATTTTCTTAATTAGTAGTTGATTGGGGAGAACCCAGCCTGTAGTGGGTGGTGTAATCCCTAGGCTGATGGCCCTGGGTTTTATAAGAAAGCAGGCTGAGCAAATCACAGAAAGCAAGCTAGTAAGCAGCATCCCTGGATGGCCTCTCCATTAGCTCCTGCTTCTAGGTTCCTGCTTTGTTTGAGTTCTTGTTCTAGCCTCCTTCAGTGATGGATCACAGTGCAGAAGTGTGTGGTGTATCATCACACATAGAAGCTGTAACCAAGACAGCAGGTATGGCGGCTTGCTGTAACGTCAGTGCATATGAGGTGAAGCCGGGAAAGCTTGTGAGATAGACAAGCTCAATTGCTGATAGCTGTGTTCAGGGATGGGACGCCCCCATGACTCAGTGAAGTAAAGAGCAATAGAGGAAGTCACCTGACATCAGCTTACACACACACACACACACACACACACACAGACTCAGTCACACACATAGACTCACATACACTCACAGACTCAGACACTCACACTCACAGACTCAGACACACACACACAGACTCACACACAGACACACACACTCAGACACACTCACAGACTCTCACACACACATACACACACACACACACACACACACACACTCTCCAACCACACATGTGAACAAACAAGTCCAGAATGAGCCCTCTGATGGTTAAAGTAGGTTTGTGCTTGTGTTTGTGAGGACTGGAGATGGGGGGATTGATGAGGAATAAAGGCTTAGTAGATGTAGTGTTGTCTTTTACATTATTAAATGAAACTAGACAGTGGAGGTGTTTGTAAAACATTGTGAATATACCAAACTCATTGACTTGGTACTTTCAAAGTTGTCAATACTGTAATTCTTATGCTGTATATTTTTTCCAAAATTAACATTTCTGAGACCAACTTTCAGAGATTCTATTTTAAGGCACCTGGTATGGATCTTAGGGGCAAGTGAGTGTCTTGGGAGCACATATTGAGAGGCTTTAACATTGTATTTCCATAAAAGCCCTCTGCAGTTTATGTTTCAGCCAGGAGACTGGCTAAGAGGCATCATACATTCCTCTCCAGAGCTCCTGCCTCTTCTCTTGGAGAGCTGCTGGGTACTTTAAATGCCATTTCTGCAGGGCCCGGTTACATAAGCGTGCGCTCAGTCTCCCACTCATCTCTTCCCACAAGACATCTCAAGTCGCAGTTCTGCTCCCTGGTCAAGGTTAATCTCTCCCATGCCCTTGATTTAAATCCTTTCTTCTCACTCGTATTTCCAGCGTTTTTCTTTCTATTGCTTTCTTCTTCTCGGCCAAAAACCTGAAATACATTTCCGAATCTTAATGGGTCTCCTCTGACCTCCAAGATCCTTGATGGACAATTCCTTTATACCCTTTTCCATTCCCTCCCAGGTTTAATCATCAGCCCCTCCCCCTCGAGACGTTCATCCTTTTCACTGGGGGGAAACTACACCTTTACGCGATGTGAGGGGCATGAGCTTCCCGCTGTCTCCTGTAGCTCTTCAGAGAAATGTGAGAGATCTTAGCCCATGCTTACTGAATACTAACCAAAATAGCCCCTGGGAGATTGGAACCGCACCCCCCGCAGTAGAGGATGTTAAGGTAGAAAAATCCAGGTCTAATGGTCTTGACTCATAGGAGATCTAAGTTTGGATCAAATTTAACTAAGAAGTCATCCTGACTCACAGGTCTGCTCCGTTTAGAGGCAATTTTGATAGGAAGCAATTGGAAATTTGCCCAGGAATCCTCGGAAATGGGAGGTCCAAGACACCTGCGTCAGCACTACTGACCTTGAAATGTTTGCTGAAGTAGTTTGCTGAATTTGGGGTATTTTGAAATAAATAGGGAAAACAAATAAACACCCCTCCCCTAAACGTCCCCCATCATAACCAAATCAGGGTGGGCAGTCCTGGCAGGGTGGCTGGTTTGTTTGCTCTCACCTGATGATACACAGGACTCACAAAGTAGCTGGGTGATGACTGTGCTTTTACACATTTTTCCATTTATGTTCCAAAATAGGCTCCTGGCACCTAGAAATCTCCTTCAATAAGGCATTTCAAATCCATACACAGTGAGCTGTGTTTTCATTTTGAAATTAATTTTTTTATTGATAGTGAAATAATTATTTGATTTATTTACTCACAGAATTTATTCCTGAATCATGTACTACCTAGGAGCTGTGGACAGTTGCACCCTTTGGCTTAGAAGACAGAGAAGTAACAGCCTCAGGGTAACTTACAAAAACTGGGGAAGAGCTCTGTTGGGGAGAGAAAAGCTAGTTTACATAGTCTTATGGAAATGTTTTGTCCTTTCTGTGGACTCCACCTCTGAATCAGACCTTGTGCTGAATGATGGAAACTCTAAGATGCCTACATGGCATTGTTTCCCTCCCACAGTACATTGCTCTAAAGGTTTTACAGACCAGAAGCAAGGCCCAGTTCAGACGGGAAGGCTAAGCCTAACTCAGTATGAAAACATCCCTAGAAGCCAATGATTCCCTGCTGGCCCCACTGCTGGACTGCTGGACCACTGGCTGAGGATTCCCAGAATAGACATCCAGAGAGCTGCGGCCTATCCCAGCTGGGCCCCATTCTCAGGCCCTCAGTGTTCCCTCTGCTGCCGGCCACCCTCAGCTTTCCCCCTGATGCTCTGGGCTTTACCCTGCCAACTGAGCACTGGAGTTGAACCTAGACTTAAGAAAATTCCACCTAAGAAAAAAACAAAATGTTGCCTACTGTTATAGAGATTTATGAAGGGCTCTGGGTGGGAGAGCCATAATTGGAAGGTTCTAGACATTCTTTGAGGAGAGCCAGCACACAGAATGTGTCTTTTGCCGCAGTGTTCTAAGGGAATATTTTTCTTGTTACTCACTGCAACAGCTGGTCAGGAATTTCCCTATTTGTTAGAGTGAAGGAATTTGGCAAGAAAAATCCCGAATCTCTTCTATTCCCCTACTTGAGGTACAGTCAGCTGTACCTCAGGACAGGTAAAAACAAAGCAATCAGACAGGTTATTCATTTACAAATGATTCAGGGAACTGAAATTTTCTTTCTGACTTTCCCACCCCCAGGCAGGGAGTTCTGGTGGAGAAACAACAAAGGAAGAGTTACTGGCCTGAATCTCCAGGCCTCAGCTCTCCCAGGATGATCACATTCCAGAAAGGAATGGAATGCTGCTGCTGGAGGAGGCCAGATTGGTTATGTAGGAGGTATGTGCCCCACCTACACACACCCCTAGAGTTCTTAATGATGGCTGTTTTCCCCAAGTGCTAACTATTCCTTCTTTATTCAATAAAGGCTTTGTTGAGCGTTCTTCCTGTAGGTGATGAGAATTATAGTGTGTGTGTGTGGGGGGAATGGACACAGACTTACAGGGTCAACCTTAGTCAACGGGCAGCACAAATGAAGGGATGGTGGGAGGCAAAACATTGAAGGGCAATAGAACCACGGCTGCTCCAAAAACAGGACACACGTGGTCTAGCATGGTGGCAGCCCGTGTGATGGAGCTAAAAGGAGGAGCTGGAAGGTTTCAAATGAAAGGAGAAAACTAGAACCAGGGAGCGGCCTGGGCAAGATGCAGTGCCAACAGCAGCTTAGCAAGTTAGAGAATAAAAGAACCACCAGAGACTGGAAGGGAAGCCAGAGGTGCAAAGGAGGGGGTGAGGGAGGAAGAAAGGGTAAGAAAGAGGGAGTGATGGGGAGGAAGGGGAAATGAAGAAGAGGGAAAGAGAATTGGAGAGACTGTGAGAGGGAGAAGGTAAGAAAGAGAGAGAGGGAAAGAGGAGGAGAAGGAAAGGAGGGGAAAAGAGGAAATGACCAATGTCTACTAGTCAATTCTATATCTGTACAGTAGCAATGAACATCCCCAAATTAAGAAAACTATTTCATTTATAACAGCATCAAAAAGAACGAAATACCCATCAGGAGTAATTTTAAACAAAGAAATTCAAGTCCTGTATGTTGAAAACAGGAGGACATCATTGAAACATTTTACAGTATCTAAATGAAGCAACGGGTGCTGTGGAATAATTCTTTTGTGTACTGTAAAGATTTGACTCTTGAATTATATTAATAAAAAGCTGACAAGTCAGTAGCCAGGCAGGAAGTTTAGGATGCTAGGATGAAGGGTGGAGTAAGAGGAGATGCATGCGGGCAGACTCAGAGGGAACAGGTTGTGTAGAAAATAAGTTAATAAGCCATGAGCCATGTGGCAGAGGGTAGATAAAAATTACAGGTTAATTTAAAGTATAAGAATTAACTAGTAACAAGCCTGAGCTACTGGCTGAACATTTATTTGTTAATTAATTTAAGCTTCAGTATGTTTATTCAGGAGCTGCTGGCAAGAAGGAAATATCTACCTACAAGCTGGTGTTTGTGTACATTTAAGATGCTGCATTACTTGGAGACCATGCATTTAACATTTTTTTCAACATCCCAAATTAGTTTTTTTGTTGTTGATGTTGTTGCAGAAATTGACAAGTTGAACCCCAAATGCACATGGAAACACACAGAACTTAGACAAAATAATCTTGAAAATGAAAAATAGACACATTTCCCAATTTCAGAACTTAGCAGGAAGCTGTAGGATATGAGACATTATGCTTTTGGCAAGAGGATAGACACACTGATTAGTAAGACAGCATTGACACTCTAGAAATACTGCCACTTTCATTGGTAATAGAGTTTTTAATGAGGATACCGAGACAGTTAAAGAATAGATTTCCAATAATTGTGCCAGCATACCTGGATAATGACATGCAAGAGAACAAAGCTTACACCATATGCAAGAATCATCTCAAAATATACAGAGCTGATCTAAATGCAAGAGCCAAGACTTTCAGAAGAGACACTTGAAGGTAAAGCTTGACCTTGGGGGACTAGAGAGATAGCTCAGCAGCTAAGAGCACTGGCTGCTCTTCTAGAGGACCCAGGTTCAATTCCAGTACCCACATGGCAGCTCACAACTGTCTATAACTCCAGTTCTAGGGGACACAACACTCTCAGACAGACATACATTCAGATCAAACAACAATGCACATTAAAAAAATGATTTCTTAGCTATGACAAGGATATGAGAGACAAAAGACAAAAATAGATTATTGAGTGTCATCAGAAGTCTGTGCTTCAAAGTACAGAGTGGGGAAAAAATTCTACAGAATGGGAGGGAATATTACCAGACAGGAAAGTTGCTCAGAGACAAAGCTAGAGTGCAGATTAAATCCAACAATTGAAAAAAATTAAAATTGCCAAGCTCACAAGAAGAAACAGATAGACTCTTCACTCTTTGCAAGGGTTAACTCAAAATGGATCATCAACCCAAAATGTAAAGCCATAAATATAAAACTCCTAGATGACAACAGAAAATGTAGATGACCTTAGCTATGCAGATGGCCTTTTAGGTTCAACATCAAAGACATGATCTAAGGAAGAAGTAACTGATACGCTGGATTCCATGGAAATTAACACTTCTGCTCTGTAAAACACACTGTCAAAGGTTGAGAAGACAAGCCACAGACTGGAGGAAAGCATTTAAGAAGACATAGCTATATCTGCTAAAAGAAGTCTCCAGAATATACCAGGAACTCCTACAACACAGCAATAAGATATAAATATTACAGTTTAAGAAATGGGCAAAGAGCTGAGCAGACGCCCTAGCCAGAGAAGATGCAAATGACAAATGACAGATATTTGATCTCACACTCTACTGAGGAACTGTCAAAGCAACAGTGATACCCACAGAATACTTAGAATGGCAACATACAAAATGACAGAAAATGCTCAAGAGGAAGTGAAGACCTAAGAACTCTCATGGCTGCAGGCTAGTGGTGTGAAGGTGTAGATTTACCTTTACAAAACTTTATCTCAGAAAAAGCCCATTTAGTGCCTGAGGGCAGGGGCCCAGGTCCAAGAAGAATCTAGAAAAAAAATCTCAGGAACCCACCTGACAGACAATAGATTCAAAACTTGCATTCACGCCAAAACTTTAGTCAGTAGGTTTAAAACTTGGGTTCATGCCAAAAGTTTAACCAATAGTTTCCAAGAATTATGCTACCCCATATCCATTTACCCAATCTTGAAATGCTAAGATGTGTAACATCCTACTTATGTATATTTTTTCTTTAAAAACTTTCTCACTCCTGAGCTCAGGGCAGAATTCCTCCGCTTAGTCAGAACATAGGGTTTCAGCCTATCTGGGTTTAAACTTGTTCGGGTTTGAACTTGACCAAAAGAATAAGCTGACCCTCATGTGTTTGCATCAAATCCAGCTCCCTGATGGTCTTTGGGGATCCCTCGACATGGGTACAATAACGGGTGGATGTTAGAGCACAAAATGCTGCAGCCACTTTGGAAGGAAGTTTCACATTTTCTTTTTTCAAAAGTAAACATAGTCTTATCATGCACCCAGCAAGCACAGTCCTCACTATTCACCCAAACAAACTTGAAAACAATTCTGCACAAAAAACTTGAATAATATTTTTAGAAAGATACACACCAGCAGGTGAGTAAACTGTGGTATATTCACATAATGGTTATTATTCGGGACTAATAAGAAATGAGGTATTGAGACACAAAGAGACGTTGAGGGGGTTAAGTGTCTCTTGCTAAGTGGGAGAATTCAATCTGAACCTGTTAGGTACCATGACATGTGCCTTAGGCGCGTAACTATATGGCATTGTGGGAAGATCAAACTGCAGTCAGAGGAAAGGTCAGGGACTGGAGAAGGGAGGGATGAAAGGTGAAAACAGGGATTTCAGGACGGTGAAATACTCTATATGGTTCTATGATAATAGGTACATATCATCAGACTCTTGGGACTTTCGATAATAATCTGCCAGTGTAGGCTCACTGGTTCTAACAGCTGTTTCACTGCTTTGGGACATGTTTGGTTTAGGGGTGCTGTACATGTGTGGACACGTAGGAAATATACACTTCCACTCAATTTTGCTGTGAACTTAAAGTTGTTCTTATGTTTAAGACAAAATTCCCCCAATATAATAAACTGTTATTTGTATTAGCAGCATGTACACTGTTCTCCCCCAGAATTTCTAAGTTAGTCTGCAAATGATCAAAGTTACAGAGTAAAATATATTTTCTAAACACTTTTTAAAAGATTTATTTATTTATTATGTGTGCAGTATACAGAAGAGGGTACCAGATGTTGTCATAGATGGTTGTGAGCCACCATGTGGTTGCTGGGAATTGAACTCAGGACCTCTGGAATAACTGTCAGTGCTCTTAACCTCTGAGCCATCTCTCCAGCCCCCTGTTTTCTAAGCACTTAAAAAGGGGCTCAGAAGATGATTCAGTGGGTAAATATACCTACCATGTAAGCATAACGACCCGAGTTCAAATCCCCAGAACCCATGTAATGCTGGGTACTGTAGTGTCCATTGTAATCCCAGTGCTCATAAGGTGAAAGGATTTTGTGACACTTTTGAGCAGCATGTCTTAGATGTACAGTGGATTCCAATAAAGAGGCCCTATCTCAAAGAAGATAAGTCAACACCTGAGGTGATCCTCTGACTGCCACATGCATGCTCTTCCCACACACAAAACACAGAGAAACAATTGCCTATAGATAGAGACAAAGCATTTGAATATACCTTTCTTCAAAAGAGATATGCAAAGGCCCATCGGGTATATTATATGGTACTCAATGCCATTCATTCCAAAGGAAATACAAGTCAAAATCACAATGAGCTACCACTTTGCATCCATCAGATTGTTTAAAATCAAAAGTCAGACAATAATTGGTGTTGACAAGATGTAGAGAAAATGGAATCCTCTTGTTCTGCTGGTTAGATTGTCAAGTAGCCACTGTGAAAAATAGTTTGGCAGTTCCTCAAAAAGTAAAACATAGAGTTTCTGTATAACCTAGCAACTTCATCCCAAGATAATTGAAAGCATATGTCCACACAAAGATGTGTCAATAAGTGTTCAGAGCTACATTAAGAAAATAGTGGAAATAGCCTAGACATCTGTCATGTGAATAGGTAAGATAAGGTGATGTATATGATGTATACATATACATATTTATACACTAGGAGTGTATTCAACCGTAAGAGAATCTACTGTCAGTTCTTGCTATAGCACAAATGACCCTGGATTGTTTAACTAAATGAAAGAAGCAAGTCACTAAGTACCACACAGGTCAGAACAGAAAATCTATAGACCAAGCAGCCAGCAGCTTAGGGAAGGAGTCATGGACACATATGGTCAGGATTGCTCAACAGGTCAGAGTTACATTTTCTTGTTGTATGTGTCCTAGAAAGTGATCACGATGGTGACTGTCCTCATCTGTGAGAACACTAAAACCACTGTATTCTTAGAGGAGTGGACTTAAAGCATACCATCAACATTTCAATTAGCTATTATTTCAAAAGAAAATGAAGCAAAGCCACAGACACATGGACCTGGAGCCAGAGTGTTGGTGGACACCTGAGCATCAAACAGTGTTGATCATGGAGGAAATGAGTCTCTCAGGCCCCAATCAAGAGATCTACATCTGTTTTCCTTTTCTTCCAGTTCTCCAGACTTTAGATGAGAAGCTGTGTAGCGGGAATTTTGGATTGTACGAGAGAGGCGTTGTTTATAGCGCGCGCCTGCGCGCGCGTGGCAGTGGGCGGCCGGCGGCGGCGGCAGCAGCGGAAGGAGAGGCGGGCCTTTTGGCGTCAGCGCGCGGCGGCTGGGTATGGCAGTGGCTTTGGCACGTTGTTAAAACTTTTTTTTGTTTGTGATTTTAACGAAATAAATTTTATATAAAACATATCAATTGGTGGCGGGTTTATTTTGTGATATTTGGTGTCTCTGGGTGGGCTATATCTCTTAAGAGCTTTTGGAAATCATTAAGTGTTTTTAATCTATTTTTTTTAAGTTGTATTTTTTGAGGTCTAATTGTTTGTAAGCCTATTTTATATCTTAAATAATTGATAGAATCTTTTTTTTGTATCTTTTTAGGGGCAATGTGAAGTCTCTAATTAGGCAACACTTTTTTTAATTTTTTAAAGTTTTTTTAAGGTGTTTATGTCTGGGTCCGCCAACAATATATCATCTATATAATGGTAAATGATAGATTGTGGAAATTGTTTGTGTATCAATTTTAATGGCTGTTGGACAAAATATTGGCACAGGGTGGGGCTATTTAACATTTCTTGTGGAAGGACCCTCCATTGGTACTTTTTTATCGGGTATGAATTATTATAATTAGGTATAGTGAAAGCGAACTTTTTTTTGTCTTGTTCTTGTAGAGGTATTGTAAAAAAACAGTCTTTTAGATCAATAACTATTATGGGCCATCCTTTAGGTAGCAAAGAAGGTAACGGTATACCAGATTGTAGGGTGCCCATGGGTTGAATCACCTTATTAATTGCTCTTAAATCTGTCACCATTCTCCATTTCCCAGACTTCTTCTTGACCACGAATACAGGAGAATTTTATGGGCTGGTCGATTCTTCAATATGTTGAGCTTGTAATTGTTCCGATGTAGCGGGAATCCCGGATTGTACAAGAGAGGCGTTGCTTACAGCACGCGCCCGCATGCGCGGCAGCGGGTGGCTGGCGGCAGCGGCAGCGGCAGCGGCGGCGGCGGCGGAAGGAGAGGCGGGCCTTCCGGCGTCAGCGCGCGGCTGCTGGGTACGGCAGTGGCTTCAGCACGTTGCTAAAACTTTCTTTTGCTCGCGATTCTAACGAAATAAATCTTATATAAAACATATCAATTGGTGGCGGGTTTATTCCGCGATAAAGCTGTCCTGAAGATGTTAGACCCCTGTGCTGGGGCCTGGATGATCTTTCCTATAGTCCCATTGTTCCTCTGGCCCATGCAATGGGATCCTTACTTTCCCCAGTGGCTACCCTGGGTCAGCATGGAGCTGAGCACTGTACCGAGGTCCAGGAGGCCACCCTGGGTCAGCATGGAGCTGAGCACTGTACCGGGGTCCAGGAGGCCACCCTGGGTCAGCATGGAGCTGAGCACTGTACTGGGGTCCAGGAGGCCACCCTGGGTCAGCATGGAGCTGAGCACTGTACCGGGGTCCAGCAGGGGGGACCGGGGGCCCCTGGCACAAACTCCTAGTCTTATCTGGACTCAACCTGCTTGACTCACTAAACAAGCAGGGAAGGACAACTTTTTGGGTTACACAACTGACCCTGCTGCTCAACTAGAGTAGGCCTTTGTCCAGCTGCTCCTACCCTGCTTCCTGTGATGGCAGATATTGATTTTCCTAATGACAGAGCGGTTATTCACCAATTCTGGAAGGGTACAAATTGTAATCTCCTGTTTTACAGTTAGGACAGCAACACCAATAACTTCTTCCAGTAGATTGTTCTAGAAGGAGAAACTCAATAGAGAGACTACTGTATTAGGGAAAGGGAAAGGAGCTGGTGATATTTACACGGACTTGATGCATAGCTAGAGAAGGAAGAACAGGAAGGCTTTAAAAAATAAGCATCTCAAACCAGGGAAAAAGCAGCTCCTGGTAGCCAGCTCTTGCATCCTTCTCCACGAACTTCCCTCACCACAATATACAGCTCCCTGCCCAATCATGCAGGAAGGCTGTGACTAAGCTTTAAAGTGTGATGACTAATTCCCATCCCATTAGGGACAGAGGAAGAAAAATCCCTCCTTTCCGAAGGGGTGACATGGGATGGGCAGCAGCTGCTTGGGAAGAGGGTGTAGTTAAACATGTGGTTTAGAAGAACATAATTAGTGCTGCTGCCTTTGGTGTGAACCGTGACCTGCAGCCGTCTGCTCTGTATGGACAAATCCCTCCAGGCAGACAGAATCAGGGACAGGGTAAGTTCCTAGTGTACCCTACCTGCCATGGGCTTGCCTCCTCTGATGTGCAGTGAGCTGCCACTCCCCTCCCCAAGTACAGCTTCCACTCAGCTCAGTTTTACAGTAGGCTCTCCCCCTTCCTGAGATAAAGGATCTGCATTGAGAAAGAAACACACAGGGGAAAAATGCAATGGAGAGGAGTGTGTCCCTGTACAGTGACAAGCACTCAGGAGGCATCACCTCAGCCAGGACTGGCACCCCCAGAAAATGGAGCTCTGGTACAAGAGAAGATGGGTCACAGGCTAGGGAAGAACAGGGAAGCTGAAGGCCTGCAATACCAAGGACATTGGCTGGTGGAGTCCATGCTGGATGTAAACCAGGTAGAAATGTCTGAAAGTGATCATTTCCGATTCTCTAACTTGGTAAGATGTGGTTACTTAGAGCAGAGGCAGCCATGATCTGAATGAACCAATCTCTCATTAAAAAAAAAAAAAAATCCAAGCAAGCAAGCAAACAAACAAAACCCCACCAGCATGTTGCTCAGACTCTGGGCTAATGGCCTCAGGAAAAGTAATTTATGGCCTTTGGGATAATTCATCCCAATGTAATATGGAACTCATTTGTAGCCAATATTTTGTTGAGACAGGGTCTTACTATGTAGGCCTGGCTGGCCTGGAATTTGCAATCTAGACCAGTGGTTTATTTTTAAAACAACTTTACTGTGAATTAGACTGTTGTAAAAAGTTTTCACATTAGACTAGTCTAAAAAAAAGTCAATCATTATAAACACTATGAACAATTGCCAAGGCCCTTAAGCAGAACAGTTGCCTGGCCTGGACTTCTTTGAAACATGGTCAAAAGCTAAGCCACCCAAGGCTGTATTCATCAGGCATGGTGAGTCACCTGAAGCATGGTTCTCTTTTCCCTGGGCTGAGCATGATAGGTAAGATCAAGACCACTATAAAATACATAACCCAAGTACTTGGCAGATTTGGAGAATGCACAAGTTATGGTTTGTAGACATAAATTTGAAAGTATTTGAGAAACAAACATTTTTCAAGATGATCTAATAGTGTTGTGGCCCTCACTGGATGGCTCTGAACACCAGAATGAAGAGCCAGGCACAGCTGTCAGGGAGTCTAGATGGAGGTGGCCTTAGGATCATCTGGGCCTGAATTCTGTCTTCCTACTGTTGCCATGGTCCAGTTATTTGACAAGAGTGACAGGTCTTTTGCAAATGTGGATTATAGTGATGCTTCTTTTTCTTTCTGGAAGATTCAGAAGTAAAAAGTTTCTAGAAATAATTTATTATAAAGACTAATTTTGAAGAAAGTAATAAAATCTATAACTTCAAATTGCTGTGAATGTGCAGTTGTTTTTAAAAAGTAGGCAGTAACTATTTATTGATTCCATGCTAAGGCTCTTAGACAATACAGATGAAAGCACAGGAAATCCCCATTGTTAGAAAGTAAATTTCTATAGTGGGGAAAAGGCATAAACATACACACACACCAATAACTTTATATGTCATGTAATCTACAGATGAATGGTACCCCTCCCCCACAAAAAGGAATTCCTGGAGAACCTCTTCCAGGCAGAAGAGCTACTATATTGTGCCCAGCAAATGGGTCAGGCAAAGGAAAGGAAGTTATTCTGGGCAATAGTGGAGTGATGGCCAGACATAGGGGGCAAGACATGAAACCCAAGCAAACAGTAAGTCTTAGCAGACAGCCATTAGTAAAGGGTGTGGGACTGCAAACAGAAGCTCCCAAACCTGAAAGAGAAGTTTGGGTCAGGTTGAGGACATCTGTGGGAAATCATCCAAAGACATGGAGAAAGTGGTTTTGAAACTGACCACAGATCAACATGTATCTCTTGTCTTCGAGTTTGGGCCAGTGCTGGTGGTCAGTTATATATGAAAACCTCTTCAGACTCAACACGTTATGCAACAAGCATACAAAATAAAATGCTGTTAGTGTAAATCTGGCTGTATGGGAACACTTCCACCCAGCTGGGATGGCTGAAACTCGTTAGACAATGATGGCTGTGGTAACAACAGGAGTTCTGAGACAAGCCTCAGAGGCAGGTGTGGGAGCATGCTTTACCCACTGTCTTCAATTGCTGACAACAAAATCACAATCCAAACAGAAGCGTGTGTTTATAATAGATCCTACTGATACAAAATTGTGGAACACACATACTAATGTGAACATAAGCATCACATCAAGAGCATGAAAAGAGATACTTGTAAAGCTGGTAAACTAGGAGCAATGGTTCACTTTGCCAAAATATACTTTACACTGTCAAAATATTTATAATAAATGGTGCATTTAGATGAGATATAGGCCTGAATGGATGTATTTAATAACTTGTTGAAGAAAGGCCCAGAGAAAGAGAGATGGCAAGAGACTGACAGCTATTCAGGAATCGGCTGTACATGTGAGCATGTGACAGCTGACTCTTGATTCTCTGAATTTTTCAGCTGTAGCTGTTGACAGTGAGTATCTTTCATATTGGCTGGTATATTTGTTTGTTATTAAGGTAGAGTGAGACTACAGAAGAGAGCATAGCTCCCATCTGATAACACCCGCCTTCCAGGGGTCTTTGCAGACTGCTGAATACCAGAGATTTCTTTGATTCTTGGTAACACCTATGAAGGCAACATGTTGTTTGTTTGTTGATGTGTGTTAGTGCACATGTTTGCATATGGCCAGACTGGTCTTCAGAGTAAATTCCAGGACAGCCAGGGCTACACAGAGAAACCCTGTCTCAAACAATAGCAACAAAAATAAAAAACAAACAAACAAACAAAAAACCAACTCCCAAACCAGAAAAGTCAAGTGATTGCTTCGACATCACACAGAAGGCACAACCAGGCTGAAAGCTTGCCATCTTCCAGTGATCCACAGGACTTGTGCATCACATGTGTGGAGTTGACTTTGCTGTTCTCTGAAGAACAGAGGGAGATACACAAATCACTCATATCCCTCCTGTAGGGGACCAGATAGCCACAATCCACTGGCCATTCACCAGTGCCCACAGGAGGAACCGGCAACCTCTGCTCAGGAGCCTATCTTGTGGGTCTGCAGGATTCCAACTATGCATGCAAAGCAGATATGGGGCAGAGGATGGTGTGGCACTGTAGGGAGGGATGCTAAATCTATCCTCTGGGCCTTTTGTCTTCTATGCTGCTGCAGCAGCCTCCTCTTTGGATCTGGCTGGAAGATACACTTGTGCTTACAATGAGGAACATGAAAATAAGGGTCCACTTGAACAGGTTCTTTGGAATGCATAGTCACCCCCAGAGCACAAAGCAGCTGTTAAATATTTCCTAAGGGTTTTCATAATTTATAAAAGTTTGTATCCCATGAGGGTTTTCCTAGAAATGCCATTGGGAAACACAAGCTAATTCTATGAAGAGCAGAGAGAGAGAGAGAGAGAGAGAGAGAGAGAGAGAGAGAGAGAGAGAGAGAGAGAGAGCTGCCGAATGCATGTGCATCTCTGATCTATTTGTCCCGTCTACCCAAATATTTACACAGCCCTCTCTTTGATTATTCCCTTACCCAGTGGTCACCTGTCCTCTGCCTTCAGCTCTAGAGGCTTTGGGACAAGCTGTTTAGCCATCTCAGGCTTTGGTTTATTCATTCATGGCAAGGACTGATCTGGATGTTGTCGTGAGGAGTATGTTTATAAACCATGGTTATGCTTTCAGCCGAGAGATGTTCTGAGAATATAAAAATCTCTGTGATGATTAATGCATGGCCTTTGCCAATGAGATTATTTAAATGATAGAACAGTGGCTCCTATTTTAATGGTACAAACTCTTTGGAAAGTTTCAAAGCACTTTTCCAACTTAATTTGTGGTGAGCATTATTAAACCCCACAGAGAGACAGACATAGTGGAGCGCAGTAATGTCCAGCTCACTCAAGCTCAGGAGTTCAATGGAACAGAGGCTGAGTTGCCAGGGTTAGGTCCCTCCTCTCTTAGAACATCATTTCCAAGCTCGTCTACCTTATCCTTTCTGGTAGGTGTTGGTAAACGCCTTTGTTGTGAGGCATTGCCATACAGGAAGATGACAGTTCACAGGAAGATATTAATTTAGGTCTTGGAGATAAAAAGGTGAGCCACAGAATCCATGTTCTCAAAGCTTTGTGATTGGAGGAGAGACTAGATGGGCAGGGGCTCTAGATGGACCCTGTGCAGAAGTGGGGGGGGGGAAGAGGAACAGGAATGGGGTCAAAGTGAGGACAGTATGAGAAGTAGCCTTTCATTGGTTTGCATATGGCCTTGGTGCATGAGTCTGCATGGGTACCCTTGGAACAGATTCCAGGGCAAAATTTTGGTAAGAGATCAATTTGGCAGGTAAAGAAAACACAGTTGGGGACTTGGGAACATGAGTCAGAGGAGGGTGACAGAGCTAGTGGTTGTCACTGGGACACTGGAGCTTATTTCTGGGGTGGTGAACACCTCAGAGTCACCCTAGCCCAGGGACAGGGAGCTGGGTCTGTGTATTTCAACTTTTGCCAGCTACTGGTGCGCGCGCGGGGAGGGGGAGCACTTTCAAGGGTACATGAATCCTTGATATTTATTATCTACAAAATGGGGACAAAGTGAGTGCAGAGACCAAAGAACAAGACCTCCAGACGAAGGAATAGTGACAGCTGGAGTCCTGTAAGATGACTGATGGAGAAGAGACAGAGCAGAGGGCAGATCTCAGCCTTTGAAAGGGAATCAGTCCCAGAATGCAAATCACTCTGATCTCTATGCTTGTCTTTGAACAGTCACAGGCCGCTATTTAACCATAGAGTTCATTCTACAGAGTGCCATACTGGCCAAGTGAAGGGCATCCCTGGCTAAAATCATGTCAAGAATGGAAGAACATATACAGCTTCCTTCTTAGACTTATATATAAAGAAAGTCTTATTTCACTGCTGCTGTCCTTCAGATTCCCAAATAATGTCACCTCCTAAGCCTTCTTCCAGATCCATCTCCTCTCTCATGGGGCACTTAGCTTACCCTGTTCTTGTAGGCTGTAACACCTACATGAACTCGCTGGATGGTTGACTCATCATGTCCTTCAAAAGGGTCAATTGCTAGAGGGCAGAGTCTGTCTCACACATAATTCTTGAGTGATACACGTGGCATTCCTCTAGAAATGTACCAGTAACACATCTCTTCCATTGCACAACTTTCTGTATGGAACAAGTGTTGAAGAGTGTGGATATGTGCTGTACTCCATGTTGTGGGATATTCTGATTGTACTCTGACATTCCCGAGAGTGACAATAAAGTTTACCTTGAATTAGAGAGTGGAGCTAGCTACTAGTTGATCAGAAATAGCCATAGAGATATTGGAGGACCCAGGTCATATAGAGAGACACAGGAAGTAGTAAGGAGGGGCTTAGAAAGATTCAAGGGCCTTGGATTGAGAGAGAGAGAGAGAGAGAGAGAGAGAGAGAGAGAGAGAGAGAGAGAGAGAGAGAGATTGATTCTGCGATTCTGCATGTAATCTTTTCACAGGTGCTGATTCCATCTCCCCATCTTGTACCTAGTGAGCACATGCTCTGTCATAAGAGTTTACATCTCTTGCAGAGTTTCCAAAATTTGTTCTGGCTTTGCCTTGCCTGTAGCTGGATCTCTTTTTGGTCTGAGTCCTCTAGGCTAAGTCTAGTTTTCTTGAATTGGGGAGACATTTTTGACATAAGCATTTTCAACTCAGGAGGATATGCAGCACTCTTTGAAAATGCTCAGATGGAGACCCTTGTGCAAAATTTGTCCAGTGTGTGTGTGGTGTGTGTGTGTGTGTGTGTGTGTGTGTGTGTGTGTGTGTGTGAAGTGATGCTGAGGTGGAGCTACATGTGACAGGATTTTAAATTCACGCTTTGTTTTCCAGGGCATTTCTCATTAAGGTGTTACTACTTGGAAGCCCAGTGCTATGGGGACTTAAAGTAGCTATCAGATGGTCAGCAGCTTCAATTCAAAGCTAACAGAAACAGGAAGCCTATTTGCAAAGACTGACTTTAAATTGCCAATCATTTTACGATTTTATGCCTGCTTTTTAGGTTTCTGTCTTTACATAAAAATAACCATCTGTGAGGTGCTCAACTATGACTAATATTGTTTGTCTGCTATTTGTAACCTAAAAGAACTTGACAAACTCAGTTTATTTTCTGATATTTAAAAAGAAGACATTTCAGTAAGAAACCATTTATAATTTGTGAATCACTAAGAGACATGTTTAAACCACCTTTAAAATCCTCCTAAATAACAAACCCAAGGAACAACTAAGTTAAGAATTCCATCTTTGTTTTTATAGGTGAGTCATGTGAATGACCTTTATTCCTGGTACATTTAAGATGATTCCTGACCGCACTTAATCGTGTTCATTTTATACCCACTTTTCCCACTGCATTTTAAGTGTGTTCTCAGTACTGCTCAGAGGAAACAAGATGTAACCATGTGGGTTTATGCCAGATGCAGCCACAAATATGATCTTTGCAAAGCTAAGAATTTATGAGACATAAATATCACTTCTGCTTTTTACAAATTTATCTTAGTAAGTTATAGAAAAGTCAAGAAACAAAATCTTTAGGACTGAAACAAGAAGGAGCTGACCCACCACAATATATAGCATGCTTCCCATCTACCAGTCCTGAAGACAGGAGTGGACAAAAGGTCCAAAGTCTGTCCTGGCCTGTCAGTGACATCTAGAATAACTACCAGGCTTGTACTTGACACATATTTCATAAAAAAGAAGAGGGCTGAATGGGATCAAGACTGTCTCTGAAGTGTACAGCGTGAGGCATAGATTTGACATCCTTTTGAGGTTAATTCATCTGATCACAGTGTCTTTTAAGTGAAAATTTACTCTCCTGGCTTTGGGCTGGAGAGATGGCTCAGTACTTGGGAACATGTACAGGACTTGAGTTTGGTTTCAGCGCTCAGGTCAGGAGACTCACAGCCTCCTATAACTCCAGTTCAGAGGGGTCTATCATAACTCTGTCCTCCTTAGGGTACCTTCACTCCCATGCATGTGAATCCCTCCAACCCCAGGTAATTAAAATAAAAATATGTTCTGCCTGTCTCCTTTTTTTTTTTTCCTTCTCTTTGGCTTGGGGTTAAGAATGACTTCTTGGCTAGAGGTTCTGTTTTTAATGTTCTCAGCTGTCTTCTATTTATAAAGCACTGCTTCTCTTCATGAATTGACAATGCTCCTTTATTTTGAAGCATATTCTCACTGAGAAGGTGGAGGATACACATGTTTAATGCTTCTGGAGATTCAGGGACTTTGTGTTTCATGTTCCCTGAGATAACCCCCCAGGTAGGAGGGTACACAGGCAGCATGCCCTCCATTCCAGGCTCTTCCATTTACCTTAGTGCTCTACATTCTGTTATAATAAAAATAAAGTCAGCTATATATGATATGAACACTTGGATACTTAGCTCTTCTTTAGTACACTGATAAGCTTATAAAAGCCAGTCTGATGATTTAATGAAACACACCTGGATCGGTGTGCAGCTTTGCTGAATGTATACATCTGTGTGGCCTCATCATGTCACCTCCTCCTCTTCCTCCTAGCTGCCTACATCCATATATTTGTTTTCTGTTACTTGATATGGTTTTTCTTTCTTTCTTTCTTTTTTTTTTTTTTTTAACAGGCTCAAATCACTTTTATTTTCCGTATAAAACCCTTATGTGGTGGCCACAGCTGGAGCCTGGGTCCTCTGAACAGAGACTCTGGTGTGGGCTTTCACAAGATGGTCAGTGAATTCCTGATAAGGAGACTTGGTAAACACAGTCTCTTTCCAGAGGTCAGGGGTCAGGTAGCTGTAGGTC
>PVIH01017317.1:0-42277 GCA_004025045.1 Sigmodon hispidus | reverse complement strand
ATTTTAAATCATTGAAGAAAGAAATTGAAGAGGATATCAGAAAATGGAAAGCTCTCCCATGTTCCTGGATTGGTAGGATCAACATAGTAAAAATGGCAATTTTACCAAAGGCAATCTACAGATTCAATGCACTGCCTATCAAAATCCCAACACAATATTTTTTGGACCTTGAAAGAACATTACTCAATTTCATTTGGAAGAAACTTCTAAATTCATATTTACTTACTGGAAGTTTATTTGCTTATTTTATGCTCTATTCAATTGTGGTCAGACCTTTCTTACATGGAATCAATTCATTTTTCTCATTTTGTTAAGATTTTCATTCTGTCTCAATTTGTGCTCAATTTAGTAAGGATTATATCGGCTGCTGATTATAATGATATATTTTGGTTATTGGGGTGGATTGTGTTGAAGATATCTGTTAGATACATTGGATGCATCATGCCATTTAGTTGTGTAATTTTGTTTTTTGTGTATTGTCTACATGACTTGACAATTAGAAAAAATGGGATTCAAAATTTCACTCATTATTAGTTAGTAGAAGTTAGTTAATCTTCAGAGAGATTTTTGTTTGTTTTGTTAAGACAATTTATAAAGTTTTTCATAGTTCTTTGACAATTTTATATAGTGCATTCTAATAGTACTCTTATCCTTCCACTTATAAATCTCTACTCTCATCCCTCTTAATATACTATTATTCTATTTGTTTGGTTTGCTATTTTTTAACACCTTGAGTCCCATTTGTGCTTCTCATTTATTTTTCCAGTGTGCAGCCTTTTGTGGGATCATGGTTTATTTATCAAGCTCAATACTTTTAAAGAAAATTGAGTCTTCTTCTTACAGTAGTTTCAAACTGTCAAGAGTGTTTTAGCTAATGAGCTAAGGGTGTAGCATTGGACTTATCTTACTTTCAATTGCTGGGATTCCATCTGGTATAAGCTGCAAAAAGATTGTGTATGGTAAAACAATTGTTGTGATTTCCTATGTGTAGCTTCCTTTCCATGTGTAAATAATCCTGTTTCCCTGTATTTATCTACATATCTAAAATAGTTTACTATTACAATCTTTGTTCTGTCTTCCACAAACACAAATGTGGTGTAGATGTGCAACTTAGGTCTGAACTTTCAGAAGTCTTTTATGTTCTGCCCATTGTCCAGTTGTGGGACTCTGTGATTGTCACTATCTTTTGAAAACAAGCTTAATTAATTATAGGTAAGAGCTGTATTAATTTATGGTTATAGTTAATATTCATTAAGAGCAATTTTAGTAGCATGTCCATTTAGCAAAATAGTAGTAATAGATCTTCCCTAGGGGTTATGAGCTTTCTAATGACAGGTTCTTTAGTTGAAAATAATAACATTGAAGCCTTTCATCTTCCAGAGAAGGTAAATCTAATCATAAAGCGATTTGCTACTCCTATGATATTTGTATCACTTTTGCATCAGTGGGCAATATCATGCCAGGCTAGGCATCACTGTACTTGCAAGGTTCACAACTCAGCAACATATCCTAGGAACTAGACATTTTATTTGTTTAGAATGTGTTGTTTAATAAGGGCAGTTAGGAAGCTTATGCAATTATAGATACGAGGTCACATAAATACTTTTTATTTTAATAGGTGTTTATTCCATGTATAGCCCTGTCTACCCTTGCTTCCATCCTCCCAGCCCTTCCCAGTTCCCTATCAGCCTTCTCCAACCCCATCTCCCCATCCATTCTCCAAGAATGGCAAAAGGTCCTAAGGTGGGTCTGTAGAGACTGGTGTACCAGAAACCAAAATCCCAAATAATTCAGTTTAGAAATGGAGTTCAGAGATAAAAATGGAAATCTAAAAAGATAAATTATGGATGAAAGACACTTAAAATTGTTTATCATCTTTTTCCAACAAAGAAATGAAAAAAAAAAAGAAAACCTCTGAGATACCATCTAACACCTGTCATAATGGATAAAATCAAAAACACAAATGCCAGCATATGCTAAAGAGGATGTGGAGAAACTGGAATCCTCATTGCCAGTAGGAATATAAACTTGTACAGCCACTTTGGAAAGCCATATAGCAGTTATATCCGGTGGAAATATATAACTTTGTTTTATATTAATCACTTAAAACTTTGTTCATTTTCTGACTATTGTAAATAGAGTATCAATGAGCATGGAGTAGTGAGTATATGTATGGCAGAATCTAGAGTTCTTTGGATGTATTACAAAGAGTTACTCAGTTAAATCATATGGTTACATCTACTTTCTTTCTACAAAATTTCTTGAATTATTTCCATAGTATATGGATAAATTTGCAATACTACTAGTAGCAACTAAGCAGTCTTTCTTGGGTAATAAGAAATCTTGAAGTAATTTCAATTTGTATTTTTCTAAAGCTTTCAGATGACCTGTTAGTTATTTCATTTTTTCTGCTCAGTTTTACTTCTAGTGAGTGAACCTAGATATAGGTCCTTTGGCAAAACTCATAATTGTTTAAATTTGGTATGTAAATGAATTCACCTAAATCATATTTATCACATCTCAGCTACATTTGAATTATATGTGAACACACATAGACTCACATTCATATATAAATATTCAGCTTAATGTTACAGAAATATTTTCAGTATGAAAAAATTTAGGAGTGGTAACTCTGAAAAGTACAGTAATATTTTTTACTTCAAAAGCATGATTTCATAGACTGCTATCTTACCTTCCTATTCTGATTTATGGAGATTTAATTCAACATGGTTTTATTTTTGGTTCTTTTTGTTGCCTTGCTTCATTAATTCAACATATTAAAATTAATAATGCTAATTATATTGAGCCTTTAGTTTTAACCATCTTTTCAAAGCAAGGTTCTATTTGTCTTTTGCAAATGAGGCAATTCAAGCTCAAAGGTTATGCTTGTAAATTACAGGGGATGAGAGAATCTGTTAGACTCATGAGGCCATAACTGCTAACAAATCCTATTTTATACTTTGTGTTTCAGAAGACTTTTGAAAGGATTGCATTGTTTTCTTCCCAGTAAAGATTCCGTTTATTTTTTAGTTGATGAGAATGTAGTATTGCGAGAATGATTACTGTAGGAAACATGTTTTCAGCATTTGTCAACATAAATAATGATGGTGCTCACAAATAATTTTGATAGATTGTCTATGTTTTTGATTTTGGTTTCAAACAAAGTCATCTTTCTGCTATTATATTTAGGAAAATGTTTAAATTGTTTGCAATATGAGCTATGTGTAGCCAGCTGTCTTACTAATTGTTGAAAAAAATTTATTGCTTTACCATTTTGCTTGTGTTTACCCCCATCTCACTTTGTTTCAATCAAATATATCATATTTCTGTCACTATTACTGATAATTACCTTTAGGAGACTTAATTCATTGCTTTACTGTTTTCTTTTATTAAAAATAAGCAATTTGTTGAGAATGTTTTATTTCCAGGTTGTTTCAAATTCCATTTATCTTACTCATTTGTGCTTTTGTGTTTATGTTCATATATGCATGGGTGACATGTGTGTTTATGGGTGCATGTATTTGTGTGTGCTAGTGTGTGTGCATCTGTCTGTGCATGTATGTGTGTGAATGCGTGAATGTGTGTACACATGTGTTTGTGTAAGTGTATGTATGCATGTATCCTTATTTGCTATAGCAGAGAAATGGACAAAAGTCAGAGAAAAAATTCTTACTTTATATTATGATATTTGTGTGTTAAGTTCAGATTGCCTACATCTCATGGCAAGTGGTCTTGTCTAGTAGTCCCTTCACTTACCTTTGCTGTATACAAATATAATGCCTTCAAAATATTTTATGACATCTTTCTATTATGCACAAGTATCCACTTAAGTATGTATGTATTTACTGTCAATGAAATTACTATTTATTTAATACCTTCTATATTTCTGTATGTAATTCGCTAAAAATTTTATTAGAACTTAGCTCAAAATAGAGAACAATTTAATTTGGTGTTTTGTCTATCTAATTTGCTATAAGTTCCTAATTTTTAATTTTAGGAAATGCATAGTAGCCTAATCTCGTATTTTTTTCCTATTTTACTATCAATAATTTTAAATAAGTTTTTAATTTTTAAATTATAACTTTATTAAGACTAAATTTCCTGAATCATGTTTTAAGCTACTCTGGAATGCAGTATGGCAGTTTCTCAGAAAACTGGGAATCAATCTCTCCAAGAAGCCAGCAATACCAGTTCTAGGTGTATACCCTGAAGACACACAGTCGCAATCCAAAGGCATTAGTTCAACTATGTTCATAGCAGCATTATATGTAATATCAAGAACCTGGAAGCAACCTAGATGCCACTCACCTGAAGAAAGGATTAACAAACTGTGGTACATCTACACAATGGAGTACTACTCAGCAGTAAGAAAAAAAATGATATCCTAAAATTTGCAGGCAAATGGATGGATTTGGAGAATATCCTCCTGAGTGAGGTATCACAAACCCAAAAAGATAAGCAGGGGATGTATTCACTCATTAGTGGACTCTAAACAAAAAAAGCAAAAAGCAAAGCATGCCCAAATGCAAGCCACAACCACTGAACAGCTTGGGATCTGAAACACCTTGGACTGGCATCTTGGATCCCACTCTCTCTAGAGGAACTCCTGACTCTGTCTTGATGTTGGGGGAAGGAAATTGGATCTGCCATGAGTGGATGCTGAACTAAGCCATATTGGGACATTGGGACATTGTGACCTTGAGACCTCCTTCCCTTGCTTGAGAGAAATGTGGAGATGTGGAGAAGAGAGTGTGACTGATGGGGCTGGGAAGGAGAAGGGACATTGAACAAGGACATACATAGATACAAAATGTGACTTTATTTTTAATAATAAAAAAGACACAAAAAAGAGAAAAAAAGAGAAAGAAATAGAAGAAAATACGAACAAAAAATTGAAAAAAAAACCATACCATTTACTTTTCACTGAGCTGAATGAAAATACTACAGGTAACCTTGTTGTATGTCTAAATTTAGTTTGCTACTACATATTATTTCAACGTGACTCCTATTGTTCCTAAAATATAGCCCATTATTACTATTTAATTTCAGTAATCCAGAATAGCAAATTATTAAAATTGATAGAATTTATTTTTAAAAATTTGCAACGTATTCATTTCAGACAATGATGGGTTCCATACAAACGTTTCCATTCAAGCATAGTATGTACTTTGCTCATATTCATATCTATTTTATAAACTTGCCCCTCATTTCCTTCCACTAATACTTTTAATTTCTCTAGGCAACCTCAAATTATTTCTTGTAGATATTTAACATTTAAGTTTATAAGTGAGAAAGCAGCTGTATTTGTCTTCGTATGAATTTTTCTTATTTAATCTATTATAATAATCTCTAGATATATTTAATTCCTATATATGGCACAGTTTAATCCTTGTTTTCTGATGAGTAATTCTGAGTCATATAGCATTTCTTGTTTTAGATTCCTCAGCAAACTATAAATTTATTTTTATACTTATTCATATTAATATAAAATACTGACATAAAATATTGATATGAATATATATACATATATATATATATACTCATCTGTAGATAGATGTTTAAGCTGATATAACATCCCACTGGGAAATAGTACAGAAGTGAATATGAATGCTCAAATTCCTTTTGGATCTGTTTCCTTATAATCCATTGGTTACTAATATAAGGTAAAATATCTTGGTCATATAATGCTCTTGTTTTCATATGACTGAAGAAGCTAAAAATTAATTTTTTAGTGATTTGACTAATATATATTCCCACTAAAAGTTTATATGAGTTCCTTTTTATAACATTGTCACCAGAATTTATCATTGCTTGGTTTCTTCATGGTACTAAATCTGACTAGAGACAGATAGGATCTCAATGTTGTGTAGTATTTTGTTTGTTTTCTGACAAATAAAACTTGCCTAAAGATTAGAGGACAGAGTTAGATACTATAGTTTACCATAGACGCTTCGTGGTTGTAGCTCTAGCCTTTAAATGCATCACTCAGGGGACAGAGAGAAGTGGGAAAGTGGGAGGTGGATGTAAGTTCTGGGCCCTTTAGGTCACAGGATATGTAGAAGTAAGAAGTCACTGGTGGCTGCTTCTCTGCTTCTCTGAACTTCAAATCATTACCCTGATATGTCACTCTGTCTTATAATTATAAGGCTAATTAGGTTCATGTTACATCTCAATGACATTTTAATTTGCATTTCCATGAGTGCCAAGGATATTGAATACTACATATATTTGTTGCCCATTTCTATTACAACTTTTCAAATCTGTCTTAGATCTCATATCTTTAATAAATTACAAAGTTTTTTTAAGGATATTCAATTTTTGAGATTACATACATTTTAGATAGTAATCTTCTGATATTTTCTCATATCATAGGCTGTATCTTCCCTCAATTAATAATTTCCTGTGCTATGTAGCTACTTGTTAAATGATTTTATTTTCTGAAAACAAATTTTTAAAATAAAAACTCAAATGAATTATATAACATGAAAGCCAAAAGTGAAAAGAAAAAAAAAAAGAAAATGAAAACCCAATTTGTTTCTTGACATGGTAGCTGCTACTATTGGGTTTCAAGCTCTACCAACAGCTGCATAACTGATAGTGTCATCTCAATATTTGTCCTCTTTTCAGAAGGCTAACTGCAAAGAAAAGTGTCCTTGTATTTTGTTTGTTGAGCATCTTGTAGCTAAGATATGTCTACTTTAAAGGTGATCCAGGAGACATAACTTTACTGAAGGAAAGCTATATATTTATGAATTCTACTGCTTCATAAATAAGCAGGAGTTATTTTTGGTGTAAGAAACTCCGTCACATGGCACAGTTGCCATAGATGTTTTGCCCACCCTGTTTTAATTCACTTGTACTATGATATGATATTCATCTAGGGCAGGGTACATTATATATATGGAGCTTTTGGGCAGACACATCCTTCTGTGATCTTTGGACTCTTTGCTTGGACAAAACATGGTTATTTTTTCATATCTGACACTTGCCAGGCAATTAACCACTTGACTTCTTTTCAAAGGAGAGATTTCCAAGACTAGACAGCATGGCTCTTTCTAGCTTAATACATAGAAATATGCTAGGTCAGGTTAAGAAAAATCTTACATAAGATTTGAGGTTTTAAAACTTATAAAATGAACAGAAGATATATTCTTCTTACTGAAGGAAGTCCCCAGTGATGTTATGGAGAGCTATCGGCACTAAACCTGATAATCTCTCTGCTGATCACCCTGAGGCTGTACTACCACAGTCATAAATCTCAAGGCTGCTCACTTTATTCTGTGAGGAAAATATAGCTTCTCCATATTCTGGATGTTCAAGAACAAAAGCTTTGCCAGTAAATTTCTTTTTAAATACCTTTACTCCTTTCTTTTTATTGTAATCTTCAGACATCCTTGGGCATAAGTGATCATCTTCCTGCCATTTCTCTGTTGAATTCTTAGTTGGATAGACTCCTCAGTGCCAGCAGGGAATCAGGTCATAAACTTCATTTATATCTGCAAAAAGGTGAAAGTGGATGTTCTATTACTGGACATCTAATAGATAGAATTCCTTTTCTTCTGTAGAGAGAAACTAAGAAAGGAGGTTGCAGGTAGGAGGAAGAACATCTGGATGAAAGGGGTGCACAGAGGGAGGCAACTGAGCATTTGGTGATAACTCAGAGACTGAGCCTATGAAGACTTGATTTTTTGCAGTCCTATTAATCATGTCTCACTATTCTTTTCTGAGCTATCGGATTTCTTTGCAGAGCATGCTTTTTTATTCTAAATACAGAAAACAAACTCAAGATATGCAAATGTGAATGAATATGCTCACTGTCTTTAGTATAATGTTGTACAGAGGCATTATTAAAATGAAAAACTGACAAAGCAGAAGCTTATATAGATTGGTGCCATGTTTATACAGCTGATTAAGTGCCAGCTTCATAATGAAACCTTACTTTGCATAACAATGAAGCAGAGTTCTCAGCCATGGACTTGGTGATGATTTCTCTGAGTGGTTAAAACAAGTTTAGAACTAGTAGAATTTTAATGCAGATAAGGAATTATCATTGTTTGGATTGGTGAGTTGGCTCTGCAGATAAATTTAGCAACTTGCTGTCAATCTAATGGCCTTAATTCAGTCCTGCAAAATTCTCATGGTGGAAAGAGGTAGCCCAACTACTGCAGAAGATAAGAAGATAGTCTTCTGTCCTTCACACACACACACACACACACACACACACACACACACACACACAAGACATACATACACAGAGGCATACACACACATAAAAGTAATTGAAAAATATTATTTCTATTATATTTATTTAATTGAAATTACAAGCATAAAAGTTATATTATTAATAAGTTAATATTTGGGGCTCAAATTACAATGCTATATATATTTTTTAATTTTGATATAGTTATAACATTCCTCCACTTTTTTTACCCCTCTGAAACCTCTTCTGTAGCCACTTTGCTCTCTTTTGAACCCATGACTTCTTGTACTGTTTTATTTTAATATATGAATACAACCTTCTCTGTCATTATGTTAAAAATTAAACATATATATATTCTGAAATATATATCACTTATAGTAAAAATATTCAAAATTCTTTTATTTTTCTTTTAATTTAGTGCTAGATAATTATCTGTAAGTACAAAATGGCATGATTTCATCTCAGCTTTTCTCATTTCTATCTGTCCTGAGGAACCCATTAATGCACCTTTGTCCATTACTTCTTAGTTTTTCTCTACCAGATTTTGGAAACTAGCATTTTTGCAATAGATATGTGATTAACTCTCAGGTTCAAAACTTGTTCAGATCCTTTCATGTACTTGCCTTTCAGGGCTTCACTTACTTAAGGAGAAGCAATTGTCTTCATTTGAATCCATTTTGTTACATGTGAGATAGTTTCATTCTCTTTATACTGGGACAAGTTTCCAATGTATAGCAAGTACATTTGTTTCACTCATCATTTATCAACAGTTAAGTCACTTTCTTCTGGGGCCATTGTAAATATAACCACAATAGTGTAGAAGTGTCTTTGACAAACTGACTTCATACTTCCAGGTAAGTTTTCTGCAGTGGAATTGCGGAATCATATATTGCTCTATTTAGACCTTGGAGAACATTTACAGTGGTTTCCATAATCTTACACCATTTTAAACTCTCTCAGCAGTGTTTAAGTGGCCTCATACCTGTAAAAGTTTTATATTAATGGGGTAAGTTTGTGTGTATGTGCACGTGTTTGTGTGTGTGTGTGTGTGTGTGTGTGTGTGTGTGTGTGTGTGTGTGTGTATGGTCTGTAGAAAACTTGTTTAGGTCAGAGACAATTTGACAATTTTAGACCTTTATTTCTTCACTTCTCCCATGAAATCCTGAGGTGAAATTTAGATTCTTAGCCTACTGTGTTGAGTTCTGTTGCTCACTGAGGCATCCCATTAGCTCCATGTTTCACTTTTCTTTCTGTCCCCACCAACACTGCAATTACTTTTTTCTTTAGAATAACTATACTTACTGGAGTCATATGATAGTTTGTTTTGTTTTGGTTTTGTAATTTCTTTGGTGATTATTGATATTTAATTTTTTTATAAAATTGTAACACATCTGTATACCTTCATTTTTATATATAAATAGATATTTAGTAAATATATTAAAAATTCATTGATATGAAGATAGGTGAAATTTCAATAACTGTCCTAGGAGAATGAATATCTTTATGAAGATGATTAAAACTAAAAGTCCATGTTTCTTGCTTTTTAAATTATATAGTGATTTCTGGTTGAAACTCATGTATCACATAGATTCGCTATAAGGATAGTCTGTTATTTCAAGTTCTTTTTAAAGACTTCTGATACTTTAGGTATTGATAGATTTCTTACACAGTTATTTTTCTCAAGAGAGGTCTGGCCTTAGGATTATTTGTTGGGGGGTGGGGGTGGGAGACTTTAATAACTGTTTTATCTCCTTAGGGGTTATAGACAAATTTGAGTTGTTTATCTGGTCTTAACTTTGCTAAATATATAACAACTATATAGAAAGCTATCCATTTATTTTAGATTTTCCAATTTAGTTGAGGACAGGTTTTGAAATATTACCTAACGATTCTCTGCATTTACTTGGTATCTGATATTATGTCATCCTTTTAAATTCTGATTTTGTTAACTTGAATATTCTCCCCATGCCTTTAGGTTAGTTTGGATTACGGTTTGTCTATCTTATTTATTTTCTCAAAGAACAACTTTTTGTTCATTGATTCTTTGTAGTGTTCTCTTTGTTTCAATTTTATTGATTTCACCCCTGAGTTTTATTATTTTCTGCCTTCTACTCTTTCTGTGTGAGTTTACTTTTTATGTTATAGAGTTTTTAGGTGTGATGTTAAGTCCATTGTGTGAGATTGCTCCAAATTCTTTATTCAACATCTTAGTGCTATGAACATTCTTCTTATCACTGCTTGCTTACATTGTATCTCAAAAGCTTAGGTATGTTGTGAATTTATTTTCATTGAATTCTAGGAAGTTTTTTTTTTATTATTATTTCTTCCTTGACACAGAGGTGGTTCAGTTGTGAGATGTTCAATTTCCATGAGTTTGTAAGCTTTCTGAATTTTCTATTGTTTTTAAACTCTAACTTTAGGACATAGTCATCTGATAGGATACAAAAGGTTATTTTTGTTCTTTGTATCTATTCATATTTGACTTATGACTATTTGTTCAATTTTAGAGATGGTTCCATGGGGTGCTGAGAAGGTTTATAATATTCTGTTTGAGTAGAAAGTTCTGTATATATCAATTAAGTTGAATTGAGTCATAGCATCTGTCATATTCCTATTTCTCTGTTAAGTTTCTGTCTTGTAGACCTTTTCCTTGGTGAGAGTAAGGTGCTGTGGCTTCCATATAGAAGGACCATAAAGAAAAGTGGATATAGGGAGGTTAAAAGTAAACATGAGAAAATTAGATGGCAGAATTGGGGAGAGGTACAGAGATAGAGAACAATAAAAAAGATATATTGAAAGAGGAAGCTATTGTGGGGGGTTAAGAGAAACCAAGTACTATGGAAATACCCAAGAACCCACAAAGAAGAACTCAGATAAGACTTTAAGTAATAATTAAGAGGGCACCTAAACTGATCATTCCCTAAAATCAAGTTGACGACCACCCTAATTGTCATTATTTAACATTCATCCAGAAACTGATGGAATCAGATGCAGAAATCCACAGATAATCACTGGGTCTAGCTCCCCGTCCAGGCAAAGAGAGGGAGAAAAAATTATATGAGCAAAGGGATTGAGATCAAAAGGAGGAAACCCACAGAAAAATCTGACCCAACCTATTAGAAGTTCAATGATTCTGAGCTGATATCTAGTGAACCTCCATAGGCCTGAACTAGACCCACTGAATGTGGACAACACCTACATTGTGAGAGCATTTTATGTGGCCTCTAGAAGTGGGACAAGAATTTATTCCTCGTACATGAACTGAAAGTTTGGAGTTACCTCCTACAGAGTAATACCTTGCTCAGTCTTGATACCAGGAGGAGGGAATGGGTCCTACCTCAACTTGATATAACAGACTGCAATTACTCATCCTATGGATTCTTACCCTTTATGAGTAACAGATGGGGAAATGGGAAGCAGAAGAATGACTGGGAAAAGGGGAGGAGGGAGGAGGAGTGGAGGGTAAATTAAAATTTTCATTAAAAATAAATAGAGAACAAACAAAGTCTGCTTTGAATTTTGAATTAAATGAAAGAGACCATGATATAATCTGATCTGCTAATAATTGTATTTATTGAGTTTTCACTTATCTGTGATTCTTGAGAAGCTCTTTATACATGTCAATAACTTGGTCTTATAAATTACCCAGAATTGTACGGCCTCCACTATTCTGCCTTAGACCAAACTTTACTTATAGTATTAAGTATACTCTCTAAGTATTAGATTATGGCATGAAAGGAGCCAAGATGTGACTGTGATCATGTGATATGTCCCTAAAATTATTTCTAGGAGTCCCTTTGTAATTTCTCCCTTCTTTCTAATATCATACCTTTAATGTACAAGTTCCAGTATCTACCAAAACTTTAGTCTCTTTCTCTTGGTCTGTAGGATTTGATATTCCTCTTTGTCTTGACTCCTATACTATTAATGGACAATATTTGAAAATCAGTAGGAGATATAAAAAATGCATTTACTTAAGTAAATACATTTGAAAGAACCAAAGATAAGTGCCTATTAGTAAATCAGTGTGAAGAGTTCTCATATTTAGTATAGTTAAAAAATGCTTGATGTATAAAAGTTAAAACAATTTATATTTTAAAACTAGAAAAAGAAGACAGATTATTTTGGCTGTAGAAATAGCCATTTTAAGTTGTAAATAACAAATCATTTTGGATGATTATTAATTGTTCTCTATCTGTCTATTCATAACATTATATTTATGCTATGAATTATATTCTGTTGGCCTTTGAATACACTATAGCCGACAGAGTGGTTTAAATACGGCTTTTTTTGTCACCATTTCAGAAAAAAATAAGTTAAACTGTGACCAGAAAAAAAATTTGCTAGGAGTTTCTCTTTAACTGGAAAATATGTTTCCATTGTGATGTTGCATGTTCTTCCCTTCGTATGAATTCATATTTTAAGCTCTTTTAAGAACATTGGCTGTTGGAGGGCCCAGAGATCTAGGAGAGAACCAATGATGACTAGAAAAAAAGAAGTCAAAAGAACCTCAGGAGGTATCACCATCTGTGACTTCAAGTTATACTATAGAGCTACAGTAATAAAAACAGTCTGGTACTGGAATAAAAACAAACTTGTGGATAAATGGAATAGAATTGAGGATCCGGACATTAACCCAAAAACCTATGAACACCTGATCTTTGAAAAAGAGGCCCAAAACATTCAATGGAAAAAAGATAGTATATTTAACAAATGGTGTTGGCATAGCTGGATGGAAGTGTGTAGAAATATGCAAATAGATCCAAGCCTGTCACCCTGCACAAAACTCAAATCCAAGTGGATCAAAGACCTCAACATAAACCCAGCCACTTTGAACTTGATAGAAAAGAAAGTGGGAAATACACTTCTACTTATTAGCACAGGCAACCACTTCCTAAATATAACAACAGTGGTACAGACACTAAGAGAAACAATCAATAAGTGGGATCTCCTGAAGCCAAGAAGCTTCGGTAAAGCCAAGGACACTGTCAATAGGACTAAACGACAGCCTACAGAATGGGAAAAGATTTTCACCAATCCTACAAGTGATAGAGGATTGATCTCTAAGATAAATAAAGAACTCAAGAATCTAGGGCCCCAAACCTTGAATAACCCAAAAAAATAATGGGGTTCAGATCTAAAAAGGGAATTCTCAGCAGAAGAATTATGAATGCCTGAAAGGCACCTGAAAAAGTGCTCATCATCTTTAGCCATCAGAGAAACGCAAATCAAAACAACTTTGAGATACCATCTGACACCTGTTAGATTGGGTAAGATAAAAGACACAGAGGAAAGCCTATGTTGGAGAGGATGCGGAACAAGGGGAACACTCCTCCATTGTTGATGGGAGTGTAAGCTTGTTCAGCCACTTTGGAATGCAGTATGGCGGTTTCTCAGAAAATTGAGAATCAGTCTCCCCAAGGACCCAGCAATACCACTTCTGGGTGTATACCCTAAAGATTCACAGTCACACTCCAAAGGCATTAGCTCAACTATGTTCATAGCAGCATTATTTGTAATAGCAAGAACCTGGAAAAAACTAGATGTCCTTCAACTGAAGAATGGATTAACAAACTGTGGTACATCTACACAATGGTGTACTACTCAGCCGTAAGAAAAAAATGATATCCTAAAATTTGCAGGCCTCCTGAGCAAGGTATCACAAACTCAGAAAGATAAGCAGAGAATGTACTCACTCATTAGTGGACTCTAAACAAACAAACAAACAACCAAGAAAAAAGCAAAGCATGCCCAACATTCAAACCACAACCACTCAACAGGTTGGGATCAGAAACACACTGGACTGACTTCTTGGATTCCACTCCCCCTAGAGGAACACCCAAATCACTCTTGAGGGAGGGTGGGGAAAACTGCATCTGCCAGGAGTGGAGACTAAACTAAGCAATATTGGGGCAGTGGACCATGGGACTGCATGCTGCCTGCCCAGGGATGAGATGGGGATGTGTGGAGAAGAAAGAATTACCTGATGTGGTGGGAGGGGGAATGGACATTGAATAAGGATATACAAGGTTAGAAAGTGTGACTTCTTTGTTAATAATAATAATAATAATAATAAAAAGAAAAAAAGAAGTCAATGAAATGATTCCTAATGATATTCTGCTATACTTATAGATTGTTGCATAGTCCAGTTATCATCAGAAGCATTTCACCTCGCAACTAACGACAAGTGATGCAGAGACCTGAGCCAAACAGTAGGAAGTGCTCAGGGAACAAAAGATTGTAGTAGCCAGTGGAGTTAAGAACATCACTAGAACATGGCCTACAGAATTAGCTAAACTGGGCTCATAGAGGCTCACAGACATTGACTAGAAAATCAGGAGACCTGTATGGAAATGACCTAGGCCCTCTACATATATGTTACAATTTCACAATTTGGTATTTTTTGTGGGACTTGTAACTATAGGAGAAGTGGTTGTCTTTGATTCTTTAGCATGCTTTGGGGTTCTCACTCCTTACACTGCATTTCTTTGTTCAGTCTTAATAACAGGGAAAGTGCTTAGTCTTATTATAGTTTAATAAGCCATGTTTGGGTGATATCAATGGAGGCTGGAAGTTTTTTTTTTGAAGAGAAACTGGAAGAGTAGATGAGAGGAGGCACAAGGAGGGGTTTGAAGGAGAGGAACAAGGGAGAAATAAGGTGAGGATGTAATGTGACCTTACATTTAAATTATTTTTAAAACTTAAGAAAAGAACATTGGCCACATTGTATTATAGCCCACAACAACAACACAACTCATTTGAACTTGCTTAAATCTAAAATAATCTTTCTACATATCTGTCACATTCTTATGAATGTGCTGGAAGCCTATCTCCAGATGAGTCTGAAGACCTGGGATGAGTGTGTGAAGTTGGCTCAACAAAGGAACTGTGAGCACCTGTTTCAAACAAGTGGTCCGAGATATCCTGGCCTGTATTTTGAAAATTTTAAGGAGTTAATGTTTGATAAATTTTACAATCAGATTTGGTCATTTAAATTTTCTAAAAACGGTTACAGTAATCACTAGTATGTTCCTGTGCTTCTTTCTTCTTAATCTCCCAACCCTCTCACTGGTAAGTATTACCTATTTGATTGATAACTCTAATGTTAGAACCAAAAACAGTGTTGCAAGCAACAAAGGAAGTTTTCTCTCTAGGCACACCCAGTTGGCAGCATTTGCAGTTTCAATGTTAAACAGAGTAAGGAGCAGTTTTATCTCTGCTGGCTAATATTTTCACCTGGTAGAATATGGGTTCCCAAAATCAACTCACCATCAAAGGAAGAACAATTCATTCTGCTTTCTATACTATTTTATCTCCCCAGTGAATATACCAGATTTTTCCATTTATCCTATAGGAAACATAACTTGAAAACTCACTTTTTTCTTTTTAAAAATATTTTATTAAAACAAAAATTACTGCACATATTCCTATACATGGTATTTTGTATATATAAAATGAGTCTTTAAAAAAAATTACTTGTAAGACAAACACAACATATTCTCTCTCACTCATTCTAGCTTCTTAAATTTATTTTTAAGCATTAAACACAATTGTCAAATTCTTAACCAAATTAAACAAAAAAGGGAAGATCTACTTCAATAAAACTAGAAATTGAAAGGCAAACATTATAACAGATATGAATGAAATTCCAGAAAATCATAACTACATATAATATAAATTTGTTTTGATAAATTAAAGATTCTGAAAAAACTAGTGAACTTTTAGATAGCAGAATTAAACCTAAATTCAATGAATGATTTTAACAAATGCATACTTTGTAACCTGCTTGAAATACTAATAAAATACTCCATACTAAAATTAAAAACGGCAATAACAGAAACAAACACAAGAAAAAATGGACTTACTACAGAATTCTATTATAACTTAAAAACTAAGACAAATGTATATCACATAATTCCATAAAACTTAAAAAAAATAAACCAAGCCTTTAAAAGTTACAAAGCCAGAGAAAACGTATTCTTAATAGTTGGCACAGCTTTGCCTTTGTTCTCATAACCTTTTCCCTTAAGTTCTTGGGGTATGGAACAGTGATTAGAAATGAGAGAACTGTGGGATGATTATAGTTTATTCATTATGTCCAGATTGTTTCCATTAACACCAAGTATTATCTATTTATTAGAATTTCTTCATAACTCTTGTGGTTAAAATTATTTTCTTAAGAACAGTTAATCAAATATGTAATATTAAACTTTGAGCTACTGTTACTGTTTTAGGATAGTTATGGGGTGTTTGAAATGACATCATCCTGCTCTGAAAATGCTTGAGTTTCTGGTCACACAGGGAATAGCAAAGGCTTTAGGGGCTGAATGACAACTACTGTATATTTATAACAACATTCCCACTGACTCACTCAGAGGGGTCATCAGGGGAAGGTTTGCCTTTTGTAATAGCTATTTTATAAATGACTGAAAAAATAAAAATAGAGGTATCCAGAAATATGATTTATATAGCAAAAGTAAGAACACATAGCACATATGCTCTCAGGTTCATGGGCAGAATTGTCGTCAACTGACCACAGGCTTCCTGAAATGGATTAGGGTTTGCAGGACTTTGTCAAAAGGACAGCTTGTCCATGCTGTACTCATGCTTATTTCACAAAGAAAATTCACATTTTGTTTCACATTTAGTAAAAATGACACCAAAAAAATTCCTTTATTTTTTCCTTAATGCAAAACCAATGCATTGTTGATAACATGGGGTTAAGTACTAATCTATTAATTTCAAATTACTTTAACTACCATCATCAATCATTTAAAAGGTTTCTTACATTTGATACTGAAGATTTGTTAGTCTATAATTCTTATATGAATTGTCCATCCAAGTGTCTTAACATTCATATACACATTTATGTATTTATATATGCATATATGTGCTTATATAAATGTATATGTATACATACATGCACAAATGCACATATGTGCATATACATGCATGCATTTATATGTATTGTGCATAATATTAAGTTAATTCAAAATGTATGTCATAATTTCAAGATTGATAAAACATCCTTAATTTCTCACCAAAATCCAAGAAATTGAAACAATCTAAATGTCCATCAGCAGAAAGTAGATAAAGAAAGTGCAGTCTATGTAAACAATCTGATAATATTCAATGATAAAAATAATAATATCATCATGAAATTTGAAGGTGTATGGGTTGACCTAGAAAATATCATTTTTAGTGAGATAAACAAACCCCAGAAAGAAATATTCTCAGTTGTGAGCATGTGCTGAAATATTGAGAAAATATATAGAGTTTCTGTCTTCTTTATGTTTAGGAAATTATACAAAAATTTCTTTTTGTTACAAATTCATAGCTTCTCTGTTGTAGGAGTCCCTCTAGGTATAACATTTATTAAAATCTGTGAGCCTACACTGGCATGACATTACCCAAAGTATCTAACTTATACTGTGGCTCATCTTTGATACTCTGGAGTTACATAAATGTATATGGACATCAATTCATCATTATATTATAATACAGATAAACTTACTGCTCAAAGGACTTTTATATTCTTTTATATTCTGTGTTTTGTAGAGAATTCTGTAAGTACAGGCATACTCTAAAGTTTTGTAGTTAGCTCCAGAAAGCCATAAAATAAGATAAAAAAGCATGCTTTACAGAATTGCTTCTTCTAAAAGTATATTCTAATAACTTAAAATGTTTTATGTCTCTGAAATAAATGTTAAATTTGAGTAAATTTAAGCATGAACACAGCAGAAGAATCAAACAAAAATCTAAAAAGAAAAATTTTATCTAGTGATATCTTGATTCAAAAACTTACTTCTATTTGTTATCTAAAGCTGAACCCAATCACTTATCTATGTGTTCATTTACTCAATTATTTGTGACATTGGAGATTCTATCAAGACATTTCTATTTATTTTGATAATTTTGTGGTTGCGCCTTGTTATGTTGTATCTACTGATAATTATTCATCTCACTCCACTATTTTCAATTGCTGAAGATATAAAGCATCATGCTAGGAAAAAGAGATTAATAAGACAAAGAAATTACAAACACAGACCATGCATATTTGAAATATATATCTCCAGGCATAAAGACATATTTCTCCTTAAATGGCTCAACAGTAACGTACATGATCATTCATGTTCTATTTAACAATAGTTTAGTCATTCTTCATGCTGGTATCTAGGCATCCATTTTGGGCTTAGTTGCAATTGTAACTATTGATATGTGGTTTTGTCTTTGTTGGGTGAATATTACTTTCTTTTGCCATCTCTTGTTTTCTAGAAAGTGTAAGGACTATGGATTGCCTGTCAGTGAAATCCTACCAGAGGCGGCTACCAGAGACACCCTTGGTATGATGTGCTTCCATGTATTGAGATCTGGTATTAAAGAAATCTAGAAGAAGGTGGGCTGATGGAGTGCATAGAATGTAAGAAAACTGGATGTGCAGCCAGGATGTGAGTAACCCCTTGGAAAATAGCAGAGATAAAAGAAAAGTCACTACTCTTTGATCTGCTACAAAGATGGGATTAAGACTAGGAATTAGAATTATGGGAAAGGAGCTAGAGTGAAGATCATGTATCTGAGTCCCAGGTAGATGTGATTTCTATGGAATGTCTCCTGAAGCTAGAATTGAAATAAAAGAATAGGATAATGGAAAAAAGGTGTAGAAGTACTGTGAGATCTTCTGAAAATGGGGGCATAGAGGAAGGGAATTCCACAGTAGGTGGTCTGCAATAATCTGGAAATATTACTTAGAACTGTAATTTTTTTCTTCTTTATTTATTTTGTATTTATCAAAAAAAACCAGTAAAATGAATTTAAAATGCTGAAAAGTTAACAATAACTATAAAGAGGAAAAAAATCATAAGCATGACTTATCAAGGGTGATAATGCAAATAAGATTGCTACACATACATTTACATTGTGTTCAGCTTTCCCTCTGAATTTTTTTTTCCAACGCTGTATATCCTTATTCAAGGTCCGGTCCCCTCCCACCACATCAGGTCATTTTTCTTCTCCACAACTCCTCATCCCCCCCCTGGGCAGGGAGTAGACAGTCCTATGGTCCCACTGACCCAATAATGTTTGGATCAGTCTCCAATCCTGGCCAAATCCAATTTTCTCCATCCTCCCTCAAGAGTGAGTCAGGTGTTCCTACACTTGGAGTGGGATCCAAAGGGTCAGTTCAGGGTTTTTCTGATACCAAGATGTTCAGTTCAGTGGTTGTGGTTTGCAGCTTGGGCATGCTTGTTTTTTTTGTTTTGTTTGTTTGTTTGTTTGTTTGTTTAGAGACCACTAATGAGTGAGTAAATGCCCTGCCTATCTTTCTGAGATTGTGATACCTCACTCAGGAGGATATTCTCCAAATCCATTCTTTTGCCTGCAAATTTTAGGATATCATTTTTTCTTACTGCTGAGTAGTATTCCATTGTGTAGATGTACCACAGTTTGTTAATCCATTCTTCAGTTGAGGACATCTAGGTTGATGCTAGGTTCTTGCTATTACAAATAATGCTGCTATGAACATAGTTGAGCTAATGTCTTTGGAGTACGACTGTGAATCTTTTGGGTATACACCCAGAAGTCGTATTGCTGGATCCTTGGGGAGATTGATTCTCAATTTTCTGAGAAACCACCATATTGCATTCCAAAGAGGCTGAACAAGCTTACACTCCCACCAACAATGGTGGAGTGTTCCCCGTGTTCCACATCCTCTCCAACATAGGCTGTCATCTGTGCCTTTTATCTTAGCCACTCTAATAGGTGTTAGGTGGTATCTCAAAGTTGTTTTGATTTGCATTTCTCGTGATCATGGTATCTCCGATGCTAAAGATGAAGAACACTTTTTAAGGTGCCTTACAGCCATTCATAGTTCCTCTGCTGAGAATTCCCTTTTTAGATCTGTACCCCATTTTTTGATAGGGTTATTCAAGGTTTTGGGCTCTAAATGCTTGAGCTCTTTATATACCTTAGAGATCATTCCTCCATCACTTGTAGGGTTGGTGAAAATCTTTTCCCATTCTGTAGGCTGTCGTTTTGTCCTATTGACAGCGTCCTTGACTTTGCAGAAGGTTCCCAGCTTCAGGAGATCCCACTTATTGATTGTTGGTGTTAGTGTCTGTGCCACTGGTGTTATATTTAGGAAGTGGTGGCCTGTGCCAATTTGTAGTAGTGTATTTACCACTTTCTTTTCTATCAAGTTTAAAGTGGCTGGGTTTAAATTCAAAGTGGTTGAGTTTAAGTGGAGGTCTTTGATCCACTTGGATTTGAGTTTTGTGCAGGGTGACAGACTCGGATCTATTTGCATTTTTCTGCACACTTCCATCCAGCTGTGCCAACACCATTTGTTAAATATACGGTCTTTTTTCCATTGAATGTTTTGGGCCTCTTTGTCAAAGATCAGGTGTTCATAGGTTTTTGGGTTAATGTCTGGATCTTCAATTCTATTCCAGTGGACAACAGGTCTGTTTTTATGCCAGTACCAGGCTGTTTTTTATTACTGTAGCTCTATTGTATAGCTTGAAGTCAGGGATGGTGATACCTCCTGAGGTTCTTTTGTTGAGTAAAATTGTTTTGGCAATCCTGACTTTCCTGTTATTCCAAATGAAATTGAGTATTGTTCTTTCAAGGTCCAAAAAATATTGTGTTGGGATTTTGATGGGCAGTGCATTGAATCTGTAGATTGCCTTTGGTAGAATTGCCATTTTTACTTTGTTGATCCTACAGATCCAGGAACATGGGAGAGCTTTCCATTTTCTGATATCCTCTTCAATTTCTTTCTTCAGTGATTTAAAATTTTTGTCAAATAGATCTGTTACTTCTTTGGTTATAGTTACTCCAAGATATTTAATACTATTTGCAGCTATTATGAAGGGTAATGTTTCCCTTATTTCTTTTTCAGCTCTTCTATCTTTAGTGTATAGAAGGGCTACTGATTTCTTTGAGTTAATCTTGTATCCTCCTACATTGCTGAAGGTGTTTATCAGCTGTAGCAGTTCCTTGGAAGAATTTTGTGGGTCACTTATGTATACAATCATGTCATCTGCAAATAGAGATAGCTTCACTTCTTCTTTTCCAATTTGTATGCACTTAATCTCTTTTTGTTCCCTTATTGCTTTAGCTAAAACTTTGAGAACTATATCAAATAGATAAGGGGAGAGAGGACATCCTTGTCTAGTTCCTGATTTTAGTGGGATTGCTTTGAGTTTTTCTCCATTATGTTTGATACTGACTGTCGGCTTCTTGTAAATCGCCTTTATTATATTTAGGTATTCTCCCTGTATTCCTAATCTCTCCAGGGTTTTAATCATAAAGGAGTGTTGGATTTTGTCAAAGGCATTTACTGCATCTAAGGATATGATCATGTGGTTTTGTTCCTTTAGTTTTTTATATGATGAATAACATTTACAGTTTGCTGTATGTTAAACCAGCCCCGCATTTCTGGAATGAAGCATACTTGGTCGTGGTGGATGATATCTTTTATACATTGTTGTGTATGGTTTGCCAAGATTTTGGTGAGAATTTTCACATAAATATTCAAGAGGGAAATTGGTCTGTAATTCTCCTTCTTTGTAGTGTCTTTGAGTGGCTTGGGTATTAGGGTGATTGTGGCCTCATAAAAGAAATTTGGCAATATTCCTTCAGTTTCTACTGTGTGAAGTAGTTTGAGGAGTAATGGTAGTAATTCTTCTTTGAATATCTGATGGAATTCAGCATTGGAACCATCTGGGCCAGGGTTTTTATTTTTGGGGAGGTTTTTAATGACAGCTTCAATTTCCTATAGGGTTATAGGCCTGTTTAGGAAATTAATCTGATCTTCATTTAATTTTAGCAGATCGTACCTGTCCAGAAAGCTGTCCACTTCTTCTAGGTTTTCCATTTTTGTGGAATACAGATTTTCAAAATATGACCTGAAAATTCTCTGTATTTCCTGGGAGTCTGTTGTTATGTCCCCCTTTTCATTACTAATTTTGTTGATTTGAACACTCTATCTCTGTTTTTTGATTAGTTTGGCTAAAGGCTTATCTATCTTGTTAACTTTCTCAAAGAACCAACTCTTAGATTCGTTGATGCTTTGTATTGTTCTTTTTGTTTCAATTTTATTGATTTCAGCTCTAAGTTTGATTATTTCCTGCTGTCTACTCCTTCTAGGTGAGTTTGCTTCTAATTGTTCTAAGTCTTTCAGCTGCACTGTTAGGTCTCTAGTGGGGGATTTCTCAAGGTTTTTCATATAGGCATCTAGCGCTATGAGTTTTCCTCTTAAGACTGCTTTCATTGTGTCCCACAAGTTTGGATATGTTGTAGATTCATTTTCATTGAATTCTAGGAAGACCTTGATTTCTTTCTTAATTTCTTCTTTGACCCAGAGATGGTTCAGCTGATTGATGTTTAGTTTCCATGAGTTGGTAGGCTTTCTTTGGGTTTTGATGTTGTTGAACTCTAACTTTAGGTCCTGGTGGTCCGATATGTTACAAGGGATTATTTCCATTTTTTTGTATCTGCTGATATTTGCTTTATGACCAATTATGTGGTCAATTTTGGAGAAAGTTCCATGAGGCACTGAGAAATATATATATTCCTTTGCCTTTGCGTGGAAGGTTCTGTAGATATCTATGAAATCCATTTGCATCATTACCTCATTTAGACTCCTTATTTCTCTGTTGAGGCTCTGTCTGGTTGATCTGTCCAGGGTTAAAAGTGGGGTATTGAAGTCTCCCACTATTAGGGTCTAAGAATTGATGTGGGATTCGATCTTTAGCAGTGTTTCTTTTACATGTATAGGTGCCCCTATATTAGGGGCATAAATATTTAAGATTGAAATCTCCTCTTGACCAATTTTTCCTATGATGAATAGTAGTGACCATCTTGGTCCCTTTTAATTGTTTTTAGCTTAAAGTCTATTTTGTTAGATATTAGGATTGCAACCCCTGCTTGTTTCTTAGGACCATTTGACTGGAAAATCTTTTCCCAACCCTTTATTCTAAGATTGTGTCTGTCTTTACAGTTGAAGTGTGTTTCTTGTAGGCAACAGAAGGATGGCTTCTGTTGTTGAATCCATCTTGTTAGTGTGTGATATTTTATAGGAGAGTTGAGACCATTGATTTTAAGGGAAATTAGTGAGCATTGATTCATATTTCCTGCCATTTTTGGCAGGAAACTTGTTTTTATTTCCTTTCTCTAGGGTATTCTTCTGTGGAATTATTGATTGTTTGTGATTTTGTGTGTGTATCTGGGGTCCTTAGGTTGGAGTTTTCCCTCTAATACTCTCTGTAGTGCTGGATTGGTAGATAGATAATCTTTCAGTCTGACTTTGTCCTGAAATACCTTGTTTATTCCATCTATGGTGATTGATAATTTTGCAGGTTATAGTATTCTAGTTTGGCAACCATGCTGTTTTAGCATCTGTATAACTTCTGACCAAGCCCTTCTAGCTTTCATCATTCCATTGAATAGTCAGGCATTATTCTGATGGGTCTGCCTTTATATGTGAGTTGGCCCTTTTCTTTTGCAGCTCTGAAAATTTTTTCTTTGTTCTTTATGTTTTGTGGCTTAATTATAATGTGGTGTGCTGACTTTTTTTGAGGATCATATCTATTTGGTTTTCTGTAAGCTTCTTGTATCTTTATAGGCATTTCCTTCTTCATGGTAGGAAAGTTTTCTTCTATGATTTTATTGAAAACATTATCTGTGCCTTTGAGCTGGTATTCTTCTCCTTCTTCTATTCCTGTTATTCTCAAATTAGGCGTTTTCATGGTGTCCCAGATTTCCTGAACATTTTGAGTTATGGCTTTTTTAGTTTTACTATTTTCTTTGACTGATATATCTATTTGAGCTACTGAGTCTTCCACTTCAGAGATTCTATCTTCCATCTCTTAAACTCTGTTTGTTATGCTTGTATCTGTGTTTCCAGCTTTTTTCTTCAGGTTTTCTATTTCCATCTTTGCCTCATTTTGTGCCTTTTTTATTGCTTCTATTTCAGCTTTTATTTCAGCTTTTAGTTCCTGGCATGTTTCTTTCATAGATTTGTTCATCTCTTCCAATTTTTTGTTTGTATTTTCTTCTATTTCTTTAAGGCTTTTTTTTATGTATTGTTTGAGAACTTCGATGATAATCAAAAAGGTATTTTTGGTGTTGCTTCCTTCTGTTTCCTCTTCATTGCTCAGTTCAGGTCTTGTATTTGTAAGATTGCCACTCTCTTCTGGAGTTACCATGTTGTTCTTTGTATTATTATGTAATTTTTTGCACTGACATTTGAGCATGGCTTCAGTGGTTCATGATTAGATGGCTCCTGGTCAGTTGTGGCACTCAGGTTTGTGTGCCTCCTGTCACCTTTCTGGGCAGGGTCTGAGTCTGTCCTTCTGGGACCCCTGTAGTTGTCAATTCCCTCAGTTTGATGTGGTGGTGGGTAGCTGTGCAGATTACCTCAACAGGAGCTGTGGGTATGGTGAAAGGCGGAGTTTATCTGCCTCCCCCCCACCTCCAGAGTGTGCTGGGACTCTCCAGACAGCACTTGGTCCCGGAACTGGAACTGAAACTGATGGGAGCTCAACTCCCCCTCCCTGGTGGGGATATAGGCGCTTGGGCCTGGTGACCCCTCCTCACCTCTGGGCAGGGTCTGTGTCAGTCCTTTACAGACCCCTGTAGTTGTCTGTTCACTCAGTTTGAGGTGATGGTGGGTAGCTGTGCAAATTCCCTCAGCAGGTGCTGTGGGTATGGTGACAGGCAGAGTTTATCTGCCCCCGCTCCATAATGTGCTGGGACTCTGCAGACAGCACTTGGTCAAGGAAGCGGAACCGAAACCGATGGGAGCTCAAGTCTCCCTCTCTGGCTGGGATCTAGAATTGTAATTTAAGAACGAAGAAAGATTGATGATCACCTATTTTTTCTCTTGAGAACCATAGACCTGGTCTTGTCTAATGTGGTCTTTCAGATTATTTTACTATATATAAATGACATATGACTAAAATATGACATGACTTATCCCCACTCATTGGCTTTAAATTTTTCCAGCAAAAGAGGTGCTTGGTATTAACTTAAATAGAGACACGTTTATTGCATTTAACCTAGACAGAATGAAACTTCTTTGGCTAGAAATGCTTCTGAAAAAATACAAGTATTTATCATTTTAATTGTATGAAATTCTGTTTTCTCTTCTTGCTTGTAGTTTATTTCTGTCAGGACAATGTGCCATGCATTTAAGCAAGATGTGTTGTCCAGGGTCAAATGCAAAACTTCTCTAGAGTCTGACTATTTTATTTTTGAGTAAGTCCTAATGTATGTCTTCAGCTTACTGAGACCCTAAGAAATGAGACACTTTTCTTGAGTTGCCGAGGGGTCTACTGGCATTCATATTTAGTTTTGTTTGATGATTGATGATTAAATCAACATCAGCCTTTGAAATTTTTTTTTAGAATATTATTTGCCTCAGGCAAATTCCTTACCATTCTACTTGCTTGTAATTATAATTGCTTTCATATTTCTCACCCCACAATAAGAATAGTAACTAGTGTATAATTTCCCATTAATTTAACAATTTATTTTGGTACCTTGAGAATTTTAACAGTTGCTCTTTTATTTTGTGCTAGAGGCTACCTATGATTCATCTGCTACCAGAGATAAAGTCCTTGCCCTAGCAAAGAACAAGTGATTAGAAATGTAGCAAACAGTTTTCTCAGTATCTACTTCTCAGACCACTCAGTTCCTGACATGCAGACTTTGAGTTTTATTTAATGAGGCTTTGAAATGATACTAGTTGTTGAACCTTCTCTGAGGAGTTTCTTTGGAATCAATACCTATAATGGAAGAGAAGAAAGTAAAATTGGATGTAGCTGAATTCAAAATGTATTGCATTCACAACTCTAAAGGCAGAAAAAAAGATAGCTGAGGTACGCAGGATACTACTGATCCTCAAGTGGGACAATTGGTCAAGCTGCAGGTATAAACATGAAATAGGCCTCTGATAAAGAATGCCCTTAAATTGTTATGAAGGATGTGTGTCACAGATCTTTGCACAGGATAATTTCATTAGAGTTTTAACAGCTAAAGGATGAAGCCAAGAATTTAAGTTGGTATAAATATCATCCATTGGTCCTTAAAAGAAGATCTGGTAGATTGGTGTACTATTCTTCTATGTATTAAAAAACAAATGATTGATTTTAAATGCTTCACAAAGAAAAATCTACATATGGATATTTCCAAACAGCTGAAAGAATAGAGAGTAAGACATAGATAGTTAGTATAAGCTTGGCAACACTGGATCCAAAGTGTGGATACACAAAGTTTGGAATAATAAAGAAATGCAGTGCTTCTTTCCACCTTATTACATTTGACACATTCACACGCCAAAAGCATTAGCTCAACTATGTTCATAGCCGCTTTATTCATAATAGCAAGAACCTGGAAACAACCTAGAAGCCCCTGATATGAAGAAAGGATTAACAAACTGAAGAGTGGATTAACAAACTGAAGAGTGGATTAACAAACTGTGGTACATCTACACAAAGGAGTACTACTCAGCAGTAAGAAAAAATGATATTCTAAAATTTGCAGGAGAATATCCTCTTGAGCGAGGTATCACAAACCCAGAAAGATAAGCAGGGCATGTAGTAGACTTTAGATAAAAAGCAAATCACACCTAAACTGCAAACCAGAAGCACAGAACAACCTGGGATCCAAAGCACTGTGGACTGGCACCTTGGAGCCCACTCTCTGTAGAGGAACACCTGACTCATTCTTTATATTAAGATGAGAAAATCAGACTTGCCTGGAGTGGATGCTGAACTAAGCCACCTTGGGACCTTGTGACCTCCTGCCCTTACGGGGGCGGAAATAAGAAGATGGGGAGAAGAGAGAGTGACTGGGAGTGGTGGGTGGGGAAAGAGAGTTTGAAAGAGGAGATACATGGATGAAAAATGACACTTTATTCAAAAATAAATAAAAAAACCAAAAAAGATAATACAAAATCAAAAAAGTGATACAAATTAGAATTTTATATTTATCAAGTGTTACTCTCTGTATATCTTTATGCTAATTTGATACAAGCTGGAGTTAGAGTGGTAGGAGCCTCAGGTAAAGAATGTTACTATAGGATACAGGAAAGGCATTTTCTTATTTAGAGGTTGATGTTAGAGGGTTCAGACAATTTTGTCAGGGATCATCCCTGGGTTAATTGTCTTGTGTTTTATAAAGAAGCAGGCTCAGAATGCCAGAAAATACCATTCCTCCAGGCCCTCCTTATCCTTTCCTGCCTCTAGGATCCAGCTCTGCGTGAATACCTGTCCTAACTTTCTTTGATGTTCACTAGCATTATGGAATTATAAGCCAATTAAACCCTTTTCTCTTGAACTTGTGTTTTATGTCATGATGCTTTATCAATAGAAACCTTAAGACAATTTTTCTATATGTGAGTGTGCATGTGAATGGTTATGTGACATATGTATGTGTGTAATATGTGTTTTATATTGCATATGTTTGTATTTACATGTATGTGTGTGTTACACAACATATATTTATATAGACAGACAGACGGACAGACAGACAGATAGATAGATAGATAGATAGATAGATAGATAGATAGATAGATGATAAATACTTTGCCACAAGGTGTGATAATGTTTTCCCAAAGTGCCATAATCTATCTAGCAAAAACTTCAGTAATTAACCGCTTTTTGAGTTGTTGGTCAGTGATATCCAAGATATTTTGAAAGCAATATAGGCTACTGTTGTTGCCCTTGGTTGCATTGTAGAACTTAAAAGAAAATCACTGTTACTAGAGGCACACATACTTCAAGTAAAGGCTTTGGAAAATGAACCACTAAGTGAAACACAATCCTTAGCTTCTAGGACTACCTCTCACTGTACTGGCTTGTGCTATTAATACTGCCAAGGGAAAGAAGCAATAAATACTCTACCTAGCTAGAAAACACTACAACAATCATCATGAAAATATATCGTCAAAAATGCAACAGTAGAGTTTACATCTAAGTCATAACCAACAGCTGTCTCTTTGGACTTAAGGTGCACTGAATAAAAAGGAACTCATGTATAACACTGTAAAAGTCACCAACTTACCTAAGACTGGTGAAGTCATATGTCTTAGAGAAGAATCTACTACTGTCACTTTTCTAATTGGTGTAACTCTTAACTATGTCCTATATATGTATGCTTATGTTACAGATAATATATCTGTCTGCTTTCTTCTAGGGCCATTCTTTTTGTAGCATATGAATTTCATTAAAGAAGGTGTGAGTGCTGAAAATACAGAGAATTATAATGCTCTATTTGGATAGCATAGCATGGGAATGAGGAGGAGATAACTGAGAAATCATTGCTTACCAAATTTCTGCTCACTAATGAAAGATTAATTCTGGTTCAGAACAGTTGGTGAACATGTATATTTGTATAGTACAGTAGACAATAATTATAGCGTGAGTAGTAAAACTTAAAAATTAATATATCACATGAGAAATTGTTAGAATTTGCTATCAGGTAAAAGACATGGTCATGCCCATGGCCTTGTAGCTTATCTCAGTAGCAGGACAACATGAATCTCCCTTCTTTTAGCAGGACTTACTGTTTCTCCTACCTTTAGCTAAAAAATGTCCCTGGTCCTGTAAGACTAATCTCACCTGAAAGCAGTCTCTAAACCAGATGCCTAGTATATCTTTAGCTTGAATACTGATGTAGATTCCTGATGGAAGCCTTTGCTAGGATCCTTATGATAGGAACATGCCTCTTTCTGAAAATTAAGTGATATCACTGCCACTGTCCCAAGTCTTTATATTTCCTCTTCTTCCTGAAATAAAATGGAATTATAACACTTAACCATCTCCTTGGAGAGCTATCTATGCTGATTCACAAACCTTTGAATGAACCTTGCTCACTGGTTTCAAATTCCTTTCCCATTCTGGAGTTAACTGCAAAAAAATAACTTTTTTGAAAGGAAATAAAATAGAATTGCTTGTTTCTTGCTCAAATGTTTACAGCAACTGAAATTTGAGATATTTTTTTAATAGTCCATAAATAAATAAACTTATTTTGCTGTTGTTGTACCAATGGTGGCATAAAATTGTTTTGAAATACATATAGGCAGAAATATGAAACCTAAGCTGGATGCTACCTCAGTGACACAAAACAAAATAAATAAGAACAAACCTGAAAATATCCTCAATATGTTGTTATAGCAGGTCAAAAATTCAGAAGAAAATTAACATACTATGTAATGAAAAAATAAATGAATAAGAAGGATGAAAAGTCTACATTACTTATACTATTGCATGCAAAAGTGACAGTCTTTAATTATCCTTCTCTGTATTCCAAAGTTAATTAAGTAATACAAAATAATTAAATATGCAAATACAAGCAATGATAACTATTTTATCAGATGAAATAAATATCACAGCCAGAATCGTTGAGTTTAAGCATTTAAAAAGGAAGACTCATGTCCAGAGCAGACTCAGTGGTGACTGGATTCAAGTTCCTGGGCTGCCCTAAGAATTCTCTCCAGGGCCTGGGTCACCCCATGGCTCTGACCTCACATTTTCACACAGCAGTTAGGACCTGAGTTAACGCTGGGAGTGACTTTTCCCATGATCCCTACAGGCACATAGAAGGAAGGGCCTTCCAAGGCTGTGACCCACATCCAGGTAAAGATGCATCATCATAGATAGATGCCTTCAAACCTCAAACCCAAGGCTAGAGTAGAGACAAAGATTGTGTGGGCCCCATGTTCAGACTGAACAGGAGAAACACAGTTCCTCTAGCCACAAAATAGAAACCTAAAGCTTGTCAAGTTGAAACCAATGAGAGATTATGGAATACTCAGCCATAAATGGGATATATTTCACAATCCTTATTGACAAAGCTTATGGGAAATAGGGAGGAATATGATAGAATAAAAGAGTAGAATATTAAGTCTACTCTGAAAAAAGGAGTATAAACATGATAGCATGTAAGGCTAGATTACTGAATCTATTTTTTTAAAATAAAATTACTAGTTTTAAATATTTTACATTGAATTTTTTGGCATATTGTATACAAATTGTATATATTCATACAAAGTTCAGATTAATTTTGTTACTATACATATATTTCTACTGTTGTTTAAGATAATGTACCTATGCAGTTTAAACAACAATGTAATATGAATTGCTAGTCTGTGAAAGTTATTATCACCAACTATTAAGGATATAAAAAATGCAAGTTAGTAAGCAGTTAGACATTACAATCAAACTTATACTCATGTTAGATATGTTTTCAAGGGCAAACAGATATATATTTTAGAACATATAACTTCAAACACTTCAGAGATCTACAGAAAATGATAATTAGGATATTTTAATAATATAGGTTCTTTTTATTTGTATAGCAATGAGACTTGACAACAACCAATCTACTTCAGAGATGATAAGTATCAAAGAAAATCCATATGGTTGTGGTGGTGTTCACAAATAGAATTTGGTGAAGGAGACAAGGTGATATATATTTAATAAAATTTGTCTGTAATATCAGAGGAGAATTAACCACAGAGGCAAACCATGAAGGTCAGGGAGTGGTGACCTACACATTTGACCCTAGCTTTAGGAATGTTGAAAGAGGAAGGTAAGAAAGCTGGGCAGAGGGAGTAAAGGGAAGTTTTTCAGCTTTCCCTGAAAACTTCCTTGGTGGGTTGAAAAGAGGTTTGAAATAGGAAGCTTTCATGAAACCAGACCTGCGGAGTTGGCAGGTGAGAAAAGGCTGTGATTTGTTTCTCTATCTCTCTGATATACCAGCTTTCCCCCTATATCTGGCTCCAGGTTTGTATTATAATGCCAAGTAGAATTCATGCAATAGAGGAGAGACTGAAGAGCAATAGGTGACAGGATGGTGGTTTGAATGAAAGACTCCCCATAGGCTTATACAGAATAATACCATTTGAAAGGATTAAATGTTTTCTTGTTGAAAAAACTATGTCACTGTGGTTAGGCTTTGTGGTTTCAGAAGTCCAAGCCAGAACTAGTGGCTCTCTTTTTTGGTTATCTGTGTATCTAAATGTAGGATTCTAAGCTTCTATCTGTGCTCTTTGTTACCATGTATGCCATAATGACGACAGTGGACTAAACTTCTGAAATTGTGAACAAATCTCAATCAAATGCTTTCTTTCCTTTATAAAAATTTCCATGGTAAGGGTTTCTTTTCACAGCACTAAAATACTAAGACCAATTACAAGAAATTATTGTTTTTATGTCAGAGTTGAGTGACATATTGAGCAGCAGAATGTTGGGAAGACTTGATGAGGTGAAATAAGACTTGAGATTCTTTCTAAATAGAATCAACAAAAGATAAATTAATCATTGTGAAAAACAGTGACAGTATCTAATAGATAAATGACATGCAACTGACTCTTTTCCTCATAAAAGAAAGAACCATTGAAATTTTTTTAATGCATTTTCTTTACAAATTTTTTATTTATTTGTTACTTATAGGATGTTTGGGAACCATAAATACATTACAATGTTAATGTAGCCTTCTAAATACTCTTTCACAAAAAATTTATTTTCATATTGGTTGCATATTTAGAATAACTATAAACATTTTTCTATAAAATGTGTGAAAATTATTTAATATATTTACCTAACAATATCAATCTGACATATTTAATAAATATTGTAAATATAGGCAAAACAGAAGTTGACTCAAATACACCATATCATCAGGTACATCCTTTATTTTTTTGCTATATAATTCGGTCAGCCTAAATTTTTGGTAAATAATTAGCACCTATATTTAATTTTCTATGAGGAGATAATTCCTTCTATGAAACACATACTTTCTCAAAACATTTTACTTGTCATTAAACATAACTTTGAGTTCAGATGTGTCTTTCTAAGAATTCTTTACTTAAAACCCCTGATCTGTCTTAAGTTTGCACTTAATCTGCATGTCTGGGTCTTCACTTCTACTCAAATAATATATTTTAACAAAATGTCTAGATACTTTGAGAGTAAACACTGCTTATGCTACTGATGTATCCACTATTATTCTTTTTTACAATCTGTTAGAATTTTAATGTAGAAGATGAATACTATTTTAAAAGATATCACACATTTTTCCATAGAGTTAAACTTAAAGCATATCCCAACTCTACATTTCTGATTCTTTTATTATTATTATTATTATTATTATTATTATTATTATTATTAACAAAGAAGTTACACTTTCTATCCTTGTATATCCTTATTCAAGGTCCCTTCCACCTCCCACCACATCAAGTCATTCTTTCTTCTCCACAACTCACCATCCTCTCCCTCGGAAGGCAGCAGGCAGTCCCATGGCCCCACTGTCCCAATATTGCTTAGTTCAGTCTCCACTCCTGGTAGATCTAGTTTTCTCCCCCCAAACTCAAGAGTGAGTCAGGTGTTCTTCTTGGGGGAGTTGGATCCAAGGAGTCAGTCCAGGGTGTTTTTGTTTGTTTGTTTGTTTAGAGTCCACTAATGAGTGAGTACATCCCCTGCTTATCTTTCTGAGTTTTTGACACCTTACTCAGAAGGATATTCTCCAAATCCATCCATTTGTCTGCAAATTTTAGGATATCATTTTCTCTTACTGCTGAGTAGTATTCCATTGTGTAGATGTACCACAGTTTGTTAATCCATTATTCAGATGAGGGACATCTAGGTTGTTTCCAGGTTCTGGCTATTACAAATAATGCTGCTGTGAACATAGTTGAGCCTTTCTTTGGAGTGTGACTGTGCATCTTTAGGGTATACACCCAGAAGTGGTATTGCTGGATCCTTGGGGAGATTGATTCTCAATTTTCTGAGAAACCTCCATATTGCATTCCAGAGTGGCTGAACAAGCTTACACTCCAACCAACAATGGAGGAGTGTTCCCCTTGCTCGCATCCTCTCCAGCATAGGCTGTCCTCTGTGTCTTTTATTTTAGCCAATATAACAGGTGTCAGGTGGTATCTCAAAGTTGTTTTGATTTGCTAACGATGGCTAGCAATGATGAGCCCTTTTTCAGGTGCCTTTCAGCCATTCAAACTTCTTCTGCTGCGAATTCCCTTTTTAGATCTGAATCCCATTTTTTGATTGGGTTATTCAAGGTTTCGGACTCTAGAGTCTTGAGTTCTTTACATATCTTAGAGATCAGTCCTCTATCACTTGTAGACTTGGTGAAAATCTTTTCCCAAAAACCTATGAACACCTGACCTTGACAAAGAGGCCCAACATATTCAATGGAAAAAAGATAGTATATTTAACAAATGATGTTGGCATAGCTGGATAGAAGTATGTAGAAAAGTACAAATAGGTCCAAGCCTGCCACCCTGCAGAAAACTTAAATCCAAGGGGATCATAGACCTCAACATAAACCCAGCCACTTTAAACTTGATAGAAAAGAAAGTGGGAAATACACTTCTACGAATTTGCACAGGTGATCACTTCCTAAATTTAACACCAGTGGAACAGACAGAAAGACCAGCAATCAATAAGTGGGATCTCCTGAAGCTAAGAAGCTTCTGAAAATCCAAGGACACTGTCAACAGGACAAACCGACAGCCCACTATTACTTTTTAATGTGTAAGCTAAATAGTATATTTTTAATAAAAACTATTCAAAGACCAACACAAAGTCATGGTACAGAAAAATACAGTCTTCACTAAAATAAGAAAAATTAATTCAATGTTATCATCTGTTTATTTTTCAGATTTTAATACTGAATATAGAAGTATAAAGGTAAAATATATCTCTTACTCAATTATCTTTTAATATAATAATAATTATTTGATATTTCAATCATTTTGATAATATTGAGAAAAAGATGCAATCTCTTTTATGTGTTACAATACTTTAAAGTCAATAGAAACTCTGATGGTTCTTTTTTGGATTATATTTTTGCCATTTCATACTTATATTATTTAAACTTTTTCTTGAGACAAATTTGGCATGATCATTTCAAAGACAGACTGAAAGTAAGTTTTATCAACTTTTACTCTATTCTATGAAAATAATAATTTGATGAGTATTCTCATATTTTACACATATATTTTTCTGTGGTATCTACACAGATAGCTTTCTCAATCATAAAACATTGTGAAATAGTCAGTTTTTTTTAGCCAGTGATAAACCATATTTCAAGCACAAATTAGGACACCTAAAAATCTTATTCTTAAATTTACAAAGCAGGATGGGGTTTTGGTCAGTCTTTTAATTTTTTCTTTAAAAAGTTTTTTTTTCTATCCCCACACACTGCTCCCCATCTCTTTCTTTCTCCCAGTCATCTCTCAGCCTCCATCCAGCAAATAATGGAGGCAGAAGCTCAAATTGATAGCTAAGCACCAAGTCAAGCTCCTCATCCAGCTGAGAGAGAGAGAAGAGAGAATATACAAGCAAAGGGATCAGGGTCATGATAAGGAGACCCACAGAGACTGCTGACCTGAGCTATTTGGACCTAACTGACAATGAAATCACAGCTGAGAAACCTTTATTACATAGAACAAAACCCTCTGAATGTAGACAACAGTGGAAAGTAATGGGCATTTTGTGGGGTCTTTACCATAGAACCAAATAGTTTTTAATTATAACAAAGCATACCCAAGTTGCAAATCACAACCACTGAACATCTTGGGATCAGAAACATCTTGGTCTGACTCCTTGGATCCCACTCCCCCTTAGAAGAACACCTGTCTCAGTCTTGAGGTTGTGAGGAGAAAACTGGATCTGCCAGGAGTGGAGACTGAACTAAGCAATATTGGGACAGTGGGACCTTGGGACTACCTGCCTCCTGCCCGGGGTGGGGGCAGTTATGGAGAAGAGAGAATGACCTGATATGTTGGGAGGGGGAAAGGACCTTGAATAAGGATATACAGGATAGAAAGTGTGACCTCTTTCTTCTTCATAATAATAATAATAATAATAATAATAATAATAATAATAAATAAATAAAGAAGAAAAAAATGAAAAAAAAGAGTAATAATTATTGTTAAAGTATAGAATTGTACCTTAGTGATGGTTCCTCAAATAGTTCAGGTGTGATGAAAAATTAAGTTGTGGCAATTGTCTATTTTAAGATTTGGATAAGGTAGTTGATTTCTGTTGCTCAGTTATCTCATATATATATATATATATATGAAAAGAGCAGCTATTGCACATTACATTGATTATAAAAATTCTCAGAAAACAAAAGAAATCTAAACTTTAAAGCCACAATATTAAGGATTTAGTAATTTTTCTTCTTATAATATATTCAGTAAATGAAAATTACAAGAAATAGAAACTTCTAACTTGTTTCACAAATATAAGAAACACTTTTTTTTTTCTAATTCTTGTCAGCTTTTAGGGTATGCTTTGTTATATCATCTAATTTTCTTAACATAATTCATTACTGATTCTTTGAGACTTGAACATCATGCCTCCTAATTAGTCTCATCTCACTGTAGTTTCATATGTACCCCTCATATCTGCAGCATGCTTCCCCAATTAAATAAAGACAAAACAAAATTCACCTCTTTTCTGTCTCTCTCCAACACCTCTTTAGTTATCCTAGGGGCATTGGAAGCTGCAATATATCACACAGTAAATCCTTTTGTCCAATCTGCCCCATTTGCAAAATGTTTATTAAAATGAGGCATTGGTTTGCTTCAAGGTCACTGGCTCATTGTCATCACTGGACCCTCACGAAAACTCTTCTCAGGTATCCTGCTGTTTTGTCAAGTCATGTAGATGATGCTGTTATTATTCCACAGGATCAGTCCTTTCACATACTTCACCAGGTCATAGATAATATAGATATCAAGCCAAGGCTTAGAATGTGGATCTGGTAGTAGCTTATCTGGTTGGTTTTGGTCACTAGGGCCATTCACTGAGGCAAAGTGTAGAGCCAGCTTTCCTATGTCTATGACATTGAGGCCAGTTCTCCTATATATTTTGTGTGGGATGGGCCACCTCTCCCAACTATATGGGCCAGTTCTCTCAAGTTGGTGGGGTTTAGAGGTGGGTAGGGACAGCTGTCATGCTGTAGTGACTCATGTGGGAAAATGGTAGCTATTCCAAGTCCAGTGAGGGTTGGGGCTGGCTTAGCACAGCCCTTCGACTTCAAACACAAAATCTATGACACCTGTAGTAACATGGCCTTTGGACATATCACAGACCACAACTGCAGCAGTAAGACATGCCCAGACATGCTCAAAGCAGCAGTTTCAGCCCAAATATCATTGAGGACTCAGTGGCAGCTCAGGTCAAACAGATCAGTATGACCCTATCAGCAGCAAGATCCTTGGATGCCAGCATGGTCTCCGGTATCTGTCTAGACCCTGGGCATTTGCTTAGACCCAGGTGGCAACAGAATCCATAGACATAAACCATACCTTGGATGTTGCTGGACCATAGACACAAATATGTTTCTCTACAGCAATCCAGGGCTCACTGACACCATGATTCCTTGTAGCAGTATAGTCCACTCAAATTGAAATGATTCCAGTGATAGCATAGCCCTCACACACCAATATAGTTAAAAGCTATGGCCCAGACCCCAAGTATATGTGTGGTCTTTCCAAGGACAATGAGCATTAACGAGAACCCAGCTGTGGCAGGATCATGGACCCAGATGTGATCTTCAGTAGCAGCCTGGAATTGCATGTCACTATAGCCCTAGGTGGAAACACAGGCCAGCCAGATTAGCACATTCCCAGTGGCTGCATGGCCCTTAGACACCAATTTGGACTCAGATTTCCAACCATGCCAGTGTCATCTGCATGGATTTCAATGCTTTATGAATCCATGGATATCAACATAGATCCTGGCTGCTACAGGACATGGCTCCAGAAAACTGGTCAAGATCATGTTTCTTGGTGACATCAACATGAACCTCTGATAACAAAATGGGCACAGGTGGTGGCCCAGACTCTGGTCATCCATGTTGCTTTGGTGGCAACACTAGTGGTCTTGGACATCAATACAGGCACTGGCTGTAGTAGAATCATAGACCCAGTTATGATCCTAGGCAACATCCCAGGCCTAGACAAGCTCTGGTCCTGCATTGCAAGCAGGCTGACAACATTAGACCATTCTTTACCACCTTTGCCTCTTACTCTATAGCACACAAACTATTTTCAGTCTCCTTTCTTTCTCATTTCTCCACTATATACCTGCTCATCATATTGGTACCTAGCTGTCCAGCACCAAAAGGACTATGACTGCTTCAGGCAGGTGGATCATACAATATGGTTTTTAATCATTTTTATAACTGTCTAAATTAAATACTCTTTCTGTAGAGAAGTCATGTGATAATTATCAATTCAACCAATATATTACCAAATAAATCTATTCATGGAAATGGCATAATAAGGCTGCCTATTTAAATATTGTACTTCTAATAACCTACTAGTTCTTTGTCAATACATTCACAGATAATTCATTCAAAAGTTGATGTTGACACATGACTTTATTATGTGTGAAAAATCATGAAGAAAAGTTAATGAAGGCATTAAAGCAGTACAGTTTATTGGTTTCATTAGTATTTATACAACCAAAAAATATACAACAAAATTCTGTTCAGTTTTATTTCATTTTCTTTTTTTAATTTATTTTTATTTTATTATTATGAACAAAGAAGTCACACTTTCTATCTTGTATATCCTTATTCAAGGTCCTTTCCCCCTCCCAACACATCAGATTATTCTCTCTTCTCCACAACTCCCCATCCACTCACTGGGCAGGCAGCAGGCAGTCCCAAGGTCACACTGTCCCAATATTGCTTAGTTCAGCCTCCACTCCTGGCAGATCCAGTTTTCTCCCCACAACCTCAAGACTGAGTCAGGTGTTCCTCTAGGGGGAGTGGGATCCAGGTGTCAGTCCAAGGTGTTTCTGATCCCAAGCTATTCAGTGGTTGTGGTTTGCAGTTTGGGCATGCTTTGTTTTGTTTTCTTGTTTGTTTGTTGGTTTGTTTAGAGTCAACTAATGAGTGAGTACATCTCCTGCTTATCTTACTGGTTTTGTGATACGTCACTCAGAAGGATATTCACCAAATCCATCCATTTGCCTGCAAATTTTAGGATATCATTTTTTCTTACTGTGAGTAGTACTCTATTGTGTAGATATACCACAGTTTGTTAATTTATTTTTCAGTTGAGAGGCATCTAGGTTGTTTCCAGGTTCTTGACATTACAAATAACACTACTATGAACATAGTTGAGCTAATGCCTTTTGAGTATGACCGTGCATCTTTAGGGTATACACCCAGAAGTGATATTGCTGGGTCCTTGGGGAGATTGATTCTCAATTTTCTGAGAACCTGCCATACTGAATTCCAAAGTCTCTGAACAAGCTTACACTCCAACCAACAATGGAGGAGTGTTCCCCTTGCTCGCATCCTCTCCAGCATAGGCTGTTCTCTGTGTCTTTTATCTTAGCCAAGCTAACAGTTGTTGGTGGTATCTCAAAGTTGTTTTGATTTGCATTTCTCTGATGGCTAAAGATGAAGAGCACTTTTTCAGGAGCCTTTCAGCCATTCATAATTCTTCTGCTGAGAGTTCCTTTTTTAGATCTGAACCCCATTTTTTGATTGGGTTATTCAAGGTTTTTGAGCTCTAGAGTCTTGAGTTCTTTATATATCTTAGAGTTCAGTCCTCTCTCACTTGTAGGGTTGTTGAAAATCTTTTCTAATTCTGTAGGCTGTCATTTTGCCCTATTGACAGTTTCCTTAGCTTTACAGAAGCTTCTCACTTTCAGGAGATCCCACTTATTGATTGTTGATTTTAGTGTCTGTCCACTGTTGTTATATTTAGGAAGTGGTCGCCTGTGCCAATTTGTAGAAGTCTATTTCCCACTTTCTATTCTATCAAGTTTAAAGTGGATGGGTTTATGTTGAGGTTATTGATCCACTTGTATTTGAGTTTTGTGCAGGGTGTCAGTCTTGGATCTATTTGCATTTTTCTACACACTACCATCCAGCTATGGCAACACCAAAATATATTATCCTTTTTCCATTGAATATTTTGGGCCTCTTTGTCGAAGATCAGGTGTTCATAGGTTTTTGGTAATGTCTGGATCCTCAATTCTATTCCATTGATCCACAAGCCTGTTTTTATACCAGTACCAGGCTATTTTTATTACTATGGCTCTATAGTATAACTTGAAGTCAAGGATGGTGGTTTTATTTTATTTTCACAATAGATAGCCTCAAACTTTATAACTCAGGTTGTCCTTGAATTTAGATTGTTGCCAGGCTTATCTCTAACTCAGATTCCTGTGGCTACAACATGTATTTTCTTTTAAAGAATTCCATTGTGAAAATGAATTAAAACAATAGAATTTGTAGCCAGATTAAAGATTGGCACTGAATTTCCCGAGCAATAAAAGCTATGCAATTAACCAGGAGAGCTATATGTAGCTAGTACACAGAAAATGAAAATAAGAAAGTGGTAAAATTACTAATATCACTAATATTAGAAAGATTTGAGTAGGTTAAAAAGAAAAGTAGAGATCATAGTTTGTAATCTCTATAAGTGCAAATTTTACCTGTGTGAAAACAGTGAAATATATTTCAGAGTAACTGTTATGCCTAATATTCAAAGAGAAATTAAATATAGTTTTTAAAATAAAATTTAGAACAAATAATTGAACTGATAAAATGAGAATAGTACTTGTATGTCTACTCATTTTAAATAAACTTTTTAAATGTATCAGCATTCTCTGGTCTTTATGATTTTCATTTGTATTTTAAATCTCATTAAAATTTTGTCTCTAAGTAACTCACAATATATCACTGAAGAGACTAAAGATTTATGTGCAAACATGTGTTTAGAAAAAATAATGTGTTTCCTTAGTCCATGAAAAAAGAAACCAATATTATAAATTAAATCAAGACAAATCAATGATTAAATGGAAAACAAATATGAATATCAGCATTAGTACAAAAATGTACATTATTATGTACATACTGCATTATTATGGCTAATAAATATGCCTTTTTAAAAGAGTCATCACCATTAGCCTTAAATAAAATATAAATTAAACATACAATATGATATCATATTATACAAAAATTACTGGTTATAAAATTAATAAACCAAGAACACATTGACAAGCATGTGAAGAAATAAGATTCATAACCTAGTAGTAGAAATATAAATTAGAATTACTATAATGGACTCCAGTATAAATATTTCTTAATACAATTCTAAAAATGCAACTAACATGCAACTCACCTACTCTACATATGGATGCACAACCAAAGAAATGGAAATAATATAAAAAAGGGCTCTTTGAATACTTATGCATTGTGTATTGTGGCAATGAAATCATACAACATACCAATTAACAAATCACATGTTTTTTAAAAATAAAATGTGGAATACTACATAAACAGAGTAAACAAGATATAAACAAGTACTTTATGCTGTCATATATATATATATATATATATATATATACATATATATACAGAAATTTTTAAAAATTGCATAGTGCTATAGTGGCACAAATATAGGAAAAACTACCAAATCAAAATTCATTTTAAAGCACAGACCATGAGGTGGGCCTGGTACAGAGACTGGTTGGGTGGGTCACAAATTTAACCAAGAGTAGATAAAGACCTAGAGTAAAACCAAGTACTACTTCTCTGTTAAATAAATGTACAAATATAATTTTCTGTAATGACAATCTACAATATCCACTTTGTGTGTGTGTGTGTGTTTGTATGTCTATGTATAATCTCAGACATCATCAGAGATTTTTCTTCCAGCAATTGATGAGAGAAAAAAGACTCACGAGTGAATAATGTGCCAAGAGTGAAAAAACATGGTAACCCAGTCGTAAATAAAATGTTTTCATCAAACCACTTCCCACATAGATAAGAAAACTGTAGAAAAGAGAAGGAATAACAATTATAAGAGCAAATAAAGATGGAGGACATTAAGGAAAAAGTGTAGTCATGCTCATATGAACTCACAGACACTATGGCAGCATTCACAAGACTTTCATAGGTTTATGCCATATGGGAGTTCAAATCCTGAAAGTAGAGATGCAACTAATTTTCAAACCGGAAGCAATTACCAAATTGAACCCAACCACTTGCAAAGGAAAAATTAGTTTTCTTCAACAGAGTCTTATATAAACAACACTTGAGGGCATGTTCACCAATAGATGGCCAGCACAAAATAAATTCAATGATATTTTTGTGAACTTCTTTCTTTTGGATGGGGAAATGGGTCTGATCATTTTTTTTTAAATCTCATTGGTTTTGATCCCACCACAAAGATATCTATGACATATGGTGAGATGAATGACTTGTTCAGCCTTAATGATATGATGGGGAGGATGCTTGGTCCTGCCCCAACTGAATATACTAGTACTAGACTTTGCTGGCTCCAATGTGAAGCTTTATTCTTTTGGAGGAGAGAGAGATGAGAGAGAGAGAGAGAGAGAGAGAGAGAGAGAGAGAGAGAGAGAGAGAACACAACCAAAAATGGGGAAAATATCTTGTCGGTCTTTTACTTAGGTGCTTTTGTTTTTAGTTTTGTGTTTTCATGGGATCTCTGTCTGCCTATGTGTGTGACGTGTGTTTCTCTTTGTGTGTGTATATGAGCTTCTTATGCCTTTTTTTGGTTGTTGTTCTGATTCATTTCTTTATTGCTTTATTTGTTTGTTTGCTAAAGATTGAAAAAAGGTATGAAATTGAATGGGGGATATGGGAGGATGTGAGAGACAATGAGAAAAGAAAAGTAATCGTTAAGGTAATGGGAGCTAACCCAAAAACCTATGAACACCTGATTTTTGACAAAGAGGCCCAAAACATTCAATGGAAAAAAGATAGTATATTTAACAAATGGTGTTGGCATAACTGGAAGGAAGTGTGTAGAAAAATGCAAATAGATCCGAGCCTGTCACCCTGCACAAAACTCAAACCCAAGTGGATCAAAGACCTCAACTTAACCCCAACCACTTTGAACTTGATAGAAGAAAAAGTGGGAAATACACTTCTACAAATTGGCACAGGCCACCACTTCCTAAATATAACACCAGTGGCACAGGCACTAAGACCAACAATCAATAAGTGGGATCTCCTGAAGCTGGGAAGCTTCTGCAAAGCCAAGGACACTGTCAA
>PVIH01017316.1:0-42283 GCA_004025045.1 Sigmodon hispidus | reverse complement strand
GCTGACTGTGACTGGAGGCTGACTGTGACTGGTGGCTGACTGTGACTGGAGGCTGACTGACTGTGACTGGAGGCTGACTGTGACTGGAGGCTGACTGTGACTGGAGGCTGACTGTGACTGGAGGCTGACTGACTGTGACTGGTGGTAGTGTTCCCGCCAATGGGAAGCTGCAGATGCTCCAGTAGCTCTCAGGAATCTTCTTTAAGGGAACTTTGGCGTATGCCTTGGCTCTCATTTCTGTCTTCTCTCCATTTGCAGTCTGGAATGTGGGTGTCACTGTACAGGACCATAAGAATAAGAATCCTGTCAGGGAATGAGCTAGAAGGGCCAGGGGCTGAGACCTCAGGAACAGAGTCTGGTTTCAGCTCTGGAGCAGTCTGGGAACTGACTAACTGGGAGGAAATGAACCAGAGCAGACACTGTCTCCATGAACGCAGCAGCATCAATTACAGGTTGTAAGTGTCTAAATTAACAGAAAGCCTATGTCAGCACCCGGGGACTTGGACTCCCAGTGGAATGCATACTCTGCTCTCTACGAAACAATGTAACTAAGGTACCTCATTGGAGAGGTTATTTAGAAGAGGTTGCTGGGCTGGGTGGTCCCAGTCAGTGGTTCCAGCTACTTGAGAGATTGATACAAGAGAATTACAACTTCAAAGCCTTCAAAGCAAGTTCAAGGCTAGCCTACAAAATTTAGAGATTTCTGCCTCAAAATAAAAAAAAAAAAAAAATAGGGCTATGAATCGGTGGCAGGGCACTTGCCTGATGTTTTGGCTTTCCTCATCGATAAAAAGGGGACAGACAGTAGTTTCTGTGATGCTGTAGCACATTCTAGGGACTCAGTAGATCAGCTAATATGTGGGGATGAAGTGGAATGTGAAGCCTGATCTCCAGTAAATATGGCGGTCAGCTTCCTGCTGATTCTAGCTTTCCAGGTTAATGTAGTCACACCCTTTTGATGTCTTCCAACTTGAGTAAAGCTGCCTCAGACACTCAGGTCTTTTGTTTTGGAGGAAATTGGCTACTTTGAGTGAGATCATTTAAACATACCTGTGGCATGCTGTTTGTGGTGGCACACAGTTGTAATCCCAACACTCAGGGGAGGCAGAGGCAGGTGGACAAGACCGTTTGTCTTACAAAGTGAAATTCCAGGACAGCCAGGGCTTCACAGAAAAACCTTGTCTCAAAACCAAACAGCAAAGAACAAACAAATAAACAAAAACAGCAGAAAAAAAAAAACCAACAAAAGTCCCTGGAACAAGGTAACCCAAGGTGACTGGTCAGCATAGACATCCAGCCATAGGAGTGGGCCACTTTGGAAGCAGGCTGTCTAGTCTATCAAGATGACAGAGGCCACACTTCAGTTGATGATATCACCACCACCATAATCATCAATCATCAAACGGTGGGTGGGTTGAGAATTGCTCCCATAGGCTCATATACTTGAATTCTTGGTCCCCAGCTGGTGAAGCTGTTTGGGAAGGATTATGAAATGTGGCCTTGTGGATGTGTCACTGGGGTGAACTTTGACATTTCAAAAGCTGAAGCCATTCCCAGTCAGCTCTCTCTGCCTTGTGGCTGTGGGTCAGGATGTGAGCCCCAGCACCAAGTCTGCCTATCTCCTGCCACGCTCCCCATCATGGCAGCCATGGACTAACCTTCTGGGACCATGAGCTCTGAATTAAATGCTTTTTAAGTTGCCTTGGTCACACTATCTTATTATAAAAATAGATAAGTTACTAATCATCATCATTTGAGACAGGGTCTCCAATTAGCTCAGGCTGGTCTAGACCTTACTTTGGAGCCCGGGATGACCTTGAGCTTTGATCGACTTGCTTCTAGTTCCCAGGTGGTAATATGATAGGTGTATGATGCTGTTAATAGTTTAGGCAGTGCTGTGGATCAAACCAATGACTTCATGAATGCTAGATGAGTATTTCATCAACTTAGCTACATCTACATCCCCTGAATCCCTGGCTGCATCTTGACTGAATCTTCCTGAGAGACTCTGACCCAGACTCACACCACTCTACTGTATGCAAATCCCAGCATCACATTCCTGTATGAAGCCATGGTTATTCCTTATGGTTTAGAACTGTTAGGTCTGGGTTTATTTGTTACACAGCAATGGTGAGGGGCAACACATGCTTACTACCTATGAGCTCCATCTTCTCTCTGGCAAGGCTTTTCTCCTCTGCAGTGCCTCCCTCTGCCCTGCCCCACTGTGAGATCCCATGTCCCAGAAAACAGCAGACACAGCTGAGAAGGCTCCATGCTGTCTGCAGAAGCAGTGGCCTTCTCCCTAGAGGCCACCACCCTGCTTCAGCAGCTGTAGAGGCACCATGTAGAAGACAAGATGGGGTTAGGATGTGGTTCAGGCTAGAGGGAAAGGAGGGTGCAGTTTGAGGGGATGTGCCCCTCCCCCTCATGGGCCCAGCCATTTGAACACTTCATCCCCAGTTGGTATCGATGTTTGGAGGTCCAGGAGGTGTGCCATTGTTGGGAAAGTATATCCCTGGAGGTGGCTTAAGAGTTCAACAGTTTTCTCTCTGCTCTGGGCTCATGGTCCAAGCCGTGAGCTCCTAGCGTCCTGCTGAAGCCACCATACCCGCCCCTGGTGCAAGGCTTCCCTGACATGACAGACTCTAGTCTCTCTGGAGCCATAAACCAGAATAAACTCTTCTATAATATGCCTTGATCACGGTGTTTTACCATAGCAACAGAAAAGTATCCAAGAGGAAAAAAACAAACGTTTGCCAGCATGTCCCTTCCAGCCCTACCCCGTAGGGCAGCAATGGGTGACAGTGATTCTGACTCTAACACAGGAATGGGGGTCTCTAAACCTCAGCTGTGTGTGAGCAGAGGCACACAGCATTCTCTGAGCCCTTTACCTCAGCTCTGTGTTTGTGAGGTTTCTCCATGTTATTATAAGTGTGAATGTGGGGCATGAACCCAAGACCCTGAGATTAAGAGTCTCATACTCCACAGACTGAGCGAGCCAGGCAGTGATGCTGGCCTGGTGTAGCTCTGACCTGTAGGGCTTTTTTGTGAATTTGTGTCTGCAAAGTTAGGTGCCAGAGATTGCACAAATTCTCTTTAATATTATTAATAAAATCCCAGGGCCAGATATTGGAGAAAAGCTGAGATATCAGAGAGACAGAGAAGAAGCCACAGCCACTTCTCACCCAGCCAACTCCTCAGGTCAAACAGAGTAGGTCCTCAGACTGACCTGGTCACTCAGGTGAAGGGAACAACTTCTGCCTTCTCCTCCTTACCCCACCCCCCTCCCCCAGCTATCTCAATTCCTGGTTCAACTTTCCTAGTGCTAGGATTAAAGGGGTGTGTCACTACTGCCTGGCTCTGTTCAGCCTTGAACTCACACTCCTTGACCTTCATGGCTTGGCTCTGTGGGTGGCTCTGTCCTCTGATATTTCAGGCTATTTTTATTAAATATCACCATAATAGGCAGTTTGGATCCTGTCTCTTCCCTGCTGGTAGAATTCAATACACTGGTCTATAAGTGTGCTCTACCAGCATGAGGCAGTAAGGGTTTCCATCTGAGGCCTTTGGTGATTCCTGTGATACTTGTTCACCCATAGTAGCTAAGAAGATATGCGAATGTCTACTTGGTATCTTTTGTCTAAGTTAAAGTCTCAATTTCCAGTTGCAGGGAAAACATATGAGGGGTAGAACTCAGGTGTATGTCACCTCAAGGAGTGGGAAGTTACCTCAAGTCAAAGAGTTGACAGTCATCTCTGAGTGGAGGCAATTCCCCACCATGAGGGCAGGTGCGGTGGAGAGGCAGGACCACCTCGGGGCTTACTTCTGTCCAAGTCAAGGAGACAATACAGATTACAGCACACTGCCAGGCGGTGGTGGTGCACTTGGGAGGCAGAGGCAGACAGATCTCTGGGTTTGAGGCTAGCCTGCTCTACAGGGTGAGTTCTAGGACAGCCAGGGCTACAGAGAGACCCTGTCTGGACAACACAAACTCCAAAAACACCAAAACAAGCAAACGAAAGCCCCACATGTTTCCACTGTTTGCCAAACATCACTTCCTGCAGGCTTTGGGCCCTCTGCACTAGAATCTGCCCAGTGTTCTCAGCTTCTGGGCTGTGGTGTTTGCAGTGATGGGAAGGCAGAGGAGGCCACAGGCTTGACTGAACACTCCACCACTGGTCCTGGAAGGGAAGGGGACGTGGGGGCAGCTGGTATCTGAGGTCCCAAGGACAAGAATGAGGAGGACAAGAAGGCAAATCCTCCATCAATCTGACCATGGCACATTATTATTGTTATTATGAAGTATCCCAAGGCTGATGCTCATGCTGGCCTGGCCAGGGGAGGGGAGGCCTAATGGTCCTATAAATCCAGGCCATAAAGAGTAATGGAGGAGACAAATGAGATAATTTGAAATAAATCTCACCGAGGTCTCTATTCATCAGCGTCTCTGGAAGTGGCCAATCTTCCAAGCCATTAGCCAGGGCCTCTAATTAATGCTAAGCTGCCCAGTTCTGTGGAAGCTTTGTGTTTGGGAGGGACCCAGGCTGAGGGGCATCAGTGCCCCCATAGCCCATAGTGGGTGACCTTGGGAGAAGCTGAGGGCCTGGTCCTGCAGCACTCTCCTCTCCCGATGTCCAGGGTATAACTCGGCCACTTCTGTCTCTTTTCTTTTTAAAATCACATCTTCTGCATTTGTCTCGTGTGTATCTTTGCCTGCTGAGCCACCCACCAGCCCTGCTTCCCTTTCTTCAGTTCATTCCATACCTTCATCTTTTATATGTCTTGGTGTTTCTTTCTCATCAGATGGCCCATGTGCCTGTGGTTGAGCTATGGAGGGTCTCAGTTGGAAGCTATCATGGGGGCCGGAGATAACACTCTGCTATCTGTCTTTCCAGTCACCTGATCAACACCAGGACAAAGACCCATCACAACCCATGGCCCAGAGCATGGGGACAGGGAAGCTGCATTTGGGGTGTTAGCTCCTAGGACCCTATCCATCCTCTCCTCGATCTGGGCACCTCTCCTATATGTGTGCCCCTTGTTCTAACCTCTGCCTGCTGGAGCCTGAGAGAGTACCTTCATCTCTACCAAGCCAGGGATGCTGAAGGCAAGCATCCTTCCTGAGCTGTGTTTTACTGTTGAAGGTTTCGAGACCACCCCACCAAGCATGTCTCCTGTACCCCAAGAGTAACCTAACCTGATAGTGGCTCCCACTGCTTTTCTTTCCCAGCCTGCCTTCTCTATTTTCCATGGCTCTGGAGGGATGGTCACATAATGCACCTTCTCCAAGTCACTAAGGTGAATTGGCCTAGTCAATCATAACCTCCACTCTTGGCTCAGCAGCAGGTCTGTAGCATAAGATGAGTAAATTAGTCATTTACTTGACTTTAATATAGGATCTCCCAGGGATGCAAACTGAGACTGTAGAGGGCAGCTAGTGCATGAATGCCCCAGCCCAGCCCCTGCCCTCCGCTGTAAAGAGGATGCTATCCCCCTAAAAGCAGGTTTAGGGGTAGCAGGGCTGAGAAAAGGTGCCAAAGCCACTGAGGTCCTGTGGCATCATCCTGGTTGTGACCTTCCTCTCCCTAGGAAAGCCAGAGCTCAGAAAAGAGATGAGTCCTGACATCACATCCTCTATGTCTCCAAAGCTCCTGTCTGTTACCATGCTCCTTTCCTGGCTACAGCTGAGTCCTACTGCCCTTCCACCCACCTAGCAGAAGGGGTTTGCAGCAGCCCTGATGGCCTCAGGGACCATGCCAACTCCACGGCTGGTTGGCAGAGGCCCAGGACATGACTAGCTACAAACAGCTGTGGCTGCTTGAGTGATCCTCTCCGGCAGCTCTGGAGCCAGGGGCATTATTCTGACACTATCCAGCTTTAGGCCCAAGAACAGAAAGCACCCATTGATATGAGGGAAGCTGAGGCATGGGTGAGCGTCCTGTCTCAGAGCAGCCTGTGTCACCGTTGTGCAGAGCCTCTTAGAGCAGAAGGTGAGGTCCCCCCTGGTTCAGGCTCGGGACAGCTTCATTTGGGATCATCTCATCGCCTACAAGTGTAAGAGCGACTGCCTTGGTGTGGACAACTCAGGAGCGAAGGGACCTCAGAACTGTCCTGGACGAAGGTGGCCAGGGCAGCCCTCCAAAGACTAAGGAAAAGCAGAGGCAGATGTTTCCTGACTCCAGCCATCTGATCTCCAGAATACCTCAAGCTCCAGTGTGCACAAGACCCAGAGAGGTGGAGGACCTTGATCTGTGACCCACAGCAGTGTCAGCTGAGAACTAGCACCCAGCTCTGTCCAGCTATAAGCAAAGGTAGGTGTCATCAGAGGACTGTGGGAAGAGAAGAAGTGCCCAGCTAGGGCTTTCCTGGGAGGCTGGCTGGTGCAGATGGGTAGAGGACAGCTCTAGATGAATGCCATTGGGTTCTTGGAAGAGACGAGACACCCAGAAAGGCAGAAGGTGGGGCAGCAGGGCAGGCAGGGAAATGCATGGTAGACTTTGACCTTTGTGGGAGAGTCTCAGTTCTGGAATGTAGAAAGGAGGTGCCATGCGACTGTGTGGAATGTGTGTGCATGTGTGTCAGGGGTTAGCATATGAAGCTGTGAGTTTGTGTGTGTGTGTATGAGGGGTAAACATACGAAGGTGTGTGTCAGGGGTATGCATATAGAATTGTATGTGGGGTATACATATGAAAGTGTGTGTGTGTAAGAGAACATGTATATGGAAGAGTGTGTATGTTAAGGGGTAGTCCTGTAAAGGTGTGTGTATGTGCATGTGTGTGTATATGTGTATCAGAGGTATGCATATAAAGGTGTGTATGTGTCAAGGGTATGCATATGAAGCTGTGTGTGTGTGTGTGTGTGTGTGTGTGTAAGAGAATGTGTATAAGGAAGAGTATGTAGATTAAGGAGTATTCCTGTAAATGTGTGTGTATGTGAGTGTGTTAGTGTGTGTGTATATGTCAGGGGTATGCTTATGAAGGTGTGTGTGTCAGAGGTATGTATATGAAGGTGTGCATTTGTGTCTGTGTGTAGGGAGTGTGTGTATATAAAGAAAGATATATATGAAATGGGTGTTTTGGTAAAGGTGTATGTGTGTCAAGGGGTGTTCCTTGAAGGGTGTGTATGTGTGGGTGTGAATAGAAGGGCCTGTGTATAAATAAATGTGCATATAAGTGGAAGTTCTTGTAGAGAAGCAAGTGTGTACACATGAAGATGTGTGTGTATATGTGTGTGTATATGCACAAGCACCTGAAGAAATGTGCATGCAAATATGCACATGAGGTTGTATGTGAAGTATGTGTATGTCTGAGTGTTCATATCCTTTGTGTGTGTGTGTGTGTGTGTGTGTGTGTGTGTGTGTGTGTGTGTGCTGAGCCTGGCCAAATCCTTCCTGTGTCCTGCCCCCTCCCTGCTCAGCTCTCGGGATTCAGTCACTATCCTAAAGAAAACAGTCTGGAGGCCAGGACAGGAAATCAGTGTTTGGACTGCAGAGGTGCCTCTTCCTGTCTCGGTTGGCAGTCTATGAGCAGAGGAGGCGGCCAGGAGGGGCTTCCTGCCCACCTGGGCTGATGCCGAATCCGTCCGGAGCCCCTCATCTTTACTCTAGATTTTCTGATCACCTTCAGACTTTATAGAGATCTGATGGTACACGGGCTGAACAGAAATCATGGGGGACAGGAGCAGCCTGAAGCTATATGTACGGAGGCCCACTGGGGGCCTTGGCAATACCATAAGCAATCGTGTGCCCAGGGATGCCGTGTCTCTGTCTGACACATGCTTCTGTGTTGCTGGCTTATAACCTAGCTCAGTCTTCCGAGTAGATTACAGGTATGCACCCTAACCCTAACGTTTCATTTTCTGGAACCTTTAGAGATAGCACATTTATGTAAATAGTGTGTTCATAACTATTGAGAATGGACAAGAATAAAGCCAAGTCACCCATCCCACTGATACTCAGCCCTGGGGTTTCTGAGAGATCAACTTACCTTCACAATTTTTGTTGAAAAACAACAAAAAGAAGCTGTGTGTGGTGGCATGAACCTTTAGTCCTAGGACTGGGGAGGGAGAGGCAGGCAGATAGATCTCCAAGTTCAAGGCCAGCCTGATCTACACAGTGAGTTCCAGGACAACTAGGGCTACATAGAAAGACCCTGTCTCAAAACAAACAAACAAATAAATAAATAAATAATAATAATACAATAGCATATAAAGTGCAGATTGGACTCTTGAACCTTATACATGGACAATAACTAAATAAAAATTGTAAACGAGTGAATATAGACAAATCAATGAACATAGGGGGCCTTGCACTTTGTCTTGGCATGAATGTGTGCCTCCAGGTAGATTCTGTTTCTTTCCTAACTTTCCAGCATGGTCTTGGAATCTGGAAAGTAGGCAAAGGCGGCCTGTGACACGGGCCTGTAGGGCAGGAGTCCCCTTCAGGGCCTGCCACACTCTGCTACTGCACGGAAGCCCACTGCCCTGTAATAGTCCTAGAGAGAGTTTGGGTTGCCGACAGCCCTTCTCAGTACCCTCCTCTTCGTGAGGCACTCCAGCCATCTAGATGGAAGCAGGTCCTGCTTTTGTGTGCCTACATTTCACAGGCCTTCTCTGCCAAGTCTCTTTTTGGGAACCCCAAGTCCTTGCCATGTGACCCAACCCTTATGTACCCCAGTGCAGATCAGTGATCCCCAGTTCTTCTGGCCACATCCTACTTTTTGCCTGAAAGGATCCCTGGACTCATGACCTCTGAGGCTCCTGTGCCCCTGACAGAGACTCCTTCTCTTCCAGTCTCCGGAAACTGGGCAACTTTAGCTAGGGAATATGACCTTTGTTCAGGCCATATATCCCTCTACCCCCAGGATTCCAGGTACAAGCCAGGGTGTGCAGGCCTGGGGGAACCCCTTCCTAGGCACCCCTCTGCAGCTGACACAGTCAGCCTGAACCTTGGAGCAACTCCATCAGGAAGCTTGAGGAAGCTACAGTCGGCAGATTAATCAAAGCCTGAACACAGCTGTTGTTAATTACACCGAGCCCAGGTTAACCCTCGCCTTGCGGGACGCTGCTGTCAGCTGGTGGGCCTTGAACAGTGGTGGGAAGTGACCCTGTCCTTACCCTTCTTTGCAGGAAGTGAGATCATGAGAAGGGCAATGTGTCTGCTTAGGGTGAAGAAAGGGATCCCGGAGAGCATCACAGGCCTGCCCACAGGGGTGTGTGTGCCACAGGACAACCTCAAGGTCAGCCCTCGCCTTCCATCTTTTTTGAAATAATTTCTTGTGCGGTAGCTAACCTTCTAGCTCCCAGAGATCCTCCTGTCTGTCTGCACCTTGCTGCAGGAGTGCTGAATGGCAGGCATAGGTTTCTACATCCATCTTTTATGTGGATTCTGGGGAGTCAAAGCTACTTTTTCATACTTGTGGGGCAAGTGTTTTCCCTAGTAGCCCATCTGAGGCCCCACACAAGGTGCTTTGGGAGGGGCCTGCTTTTGAGCATTTATGTCCCTACACTTGGTCATGAGCCCTGAGGAAAGCAGAGACTGAACAGATATCTTTATTTACAGCAACAGATAGCACAGACCCACCCTCTGCCCCTTCCAGTCCTCCCCTTACTGCCCCTCCCTCCCAGCCCCACCCCAACCCCATCCTCTTGGGTCACTATATGGGTTTGGCCCTTACAAGAGCCTGGTAAATGAGCTGGGGAGGGGGGAGGGGCCTAACAATGGGCTGGGCAGGTATCTTTTCACATTTTCTGTCCTCCATGTTGGGGTAGCAGAGGGAGGTGGGCCCCTGGAGCACGGAGGTAGAGAAGGGCACGGGCCTCCCTTTCCTGCCCCTCCCTACCTTTCACAGTGTTCTGGGTCCTGGCAGCTAACTGATTCTGTCCTCCCAGCTTCGAGATGCCGTGTTCCTGGTCACCCACGGAGGGGAACAGGCTTGTCCTTACAGACCTGCCTGTGGCTGAGATGGCTCCTCGGGCCATCCCACCTTCTCACATCTGGGTTGGGATTCTGAGGGGCCCTGGGGTCAGGGGAGGTGTCAAGCTTTGTGTGACAGCTCTGTGGCATCAGGAGGAGAAGCAGAGTCCACAGCACTCCATGCAGATCTCCAGGCAATCTGCTGACTCGCAGCAGGCATCCACAATGCCGCAGTCCAGGTCGCAAGGCAGGTCACAATCGGCACACTCACCTGAGCCACAGCAGCAGCAGCACAGGCAGGAGTCCTCAGAGCTACAGGAGCCGCAGGTGGCACAGTCCAGGACAATGTTGCAGAGCGTCAGAAATTCACAGAACAGACACGACAGTATGCAGTGGACACAGCAATCTGTGGGCAGAGGATGTTGGGTAAGAGACAACCCAGCAAGGGAGCCCCAGTAACAGCAGCTGAGTGCCTGCAGCCTCACCTAGCACTGTAGCCCACACTGCCCCAAGAGGCAAAGGGAGCTACTGTCAATGCCTCGTTTCTTTATAGGCCCCGGAGGCAAGAAAATCAGAGAGGGGGTTGGAGGGAGCCCAGGAGGTCTGCATTGAGACTCCCTGTTCTTAATCGGCCTCTGATTATGTATTTAACGAACATGGCTGAAGAGGTGTTCAGGGTACTGTTGTGAGTGTTGGCTCATGCCTGAGCCTCCTGTGACAACTCTGCCATTCGGGCTGTAATTATCCCTATTTTACAGATGAAGAAACTGAGGCACAGAGATTATCCACTTAAACATATAGCCAAAGGGCTGGGAATTCGGCTCAGTTAATTCGCCTCCCATGTTGGATGCCCTTGGTTCAGTTCTCAGCACTGCAGAAACTGGGTGTGTGGTGGTGCTCACCTGTAACCCCAGAGTTTGAGAGGCAGAAACAGAAGGGTCAGCAGATCAAGGTCATCCCCAGCTACTTAGAGAGTCTGAGGTCAGTCTGGGCTACGTGAAACCCTGTCTCAAACAACAGAACAAATACAAATAAACAATGTGTAATCCAGAACTCTGCTCAGCCCTCACTCACTGAACTCTGCACTTGGTCTTTGACCTCAGTCTGTTGTCTGCCCCAGAGCCAGGAGACCCTTAAAAGAGGCTGAAAAAAGAAAACTAAAAACAGAGGCTGGATCAGATCAGAGCTATCTCCGACGCCCTCAAGGGGGAAAAGCTTAGGTTCCTGGTGCTCTCCAGGCCTGGGGAGTTCCTCCCTGACCACTGTTCTGGTACCTTCCACCCTGCTCTATCCACACTGACCTTCTGGAGGAGCCAGGCATGGCCAAGCGGGTAACCCTCTCTCTGCTGAAGAGTCTCACTGCTTTCTTTCTCACCCGGTGTAGCCCACACTGCCCTCCCGCATACCTGTCTTCCTAGCTCCATCAATGCCCACTGCACAACAGGCTTTCTTTAAGTGGTCATCTCACCCTTCTCAGGTTGAGGCGATTTGAAAGACAATGGCATCCAGAAGGAGTGGCCATATTAGGAGGTGTGGCCTTATTGGAGGAAGTGCGTCACTGTGGGGGCGGGCTTTCATATCCCTTGCTCAAGCTTCCCTCAGTGTGACTATCAGTCCACTTCCTGTAGTGTGCAAGATGTAGGACTCTCAGCTCCTCTCCAGCACCATGTCTGCTGCATGCTGCCACGCTCCCGACCATGACAACAATGGCCTGAACCTCTGAACTGTAAGTGAGCCCCCTCAATTAAATGTTTTCTTTTTAATGGTTGCTGTGGTCATGGTATCTCTTCACAGCAATAGAAACCCTAACTAAGACACAGGTTCCTCTAGGGCAGTCACCTTAGTCTGTTATGTTCACAGATGTGTCCCAAGTCCCTAGAACAGGATGTGGCTCGTTAGTAGAATGCTTTCCTACTAAGTGTGTGCACAAAGTCCCGAGTCCTAGCCCCAGCACTGTGTATATAACTTGTAGCTATGCATGTCTGTAATTCTAGCTTGTGATAGGTACAGGTAAGAGGGCCAGGAGTTCAAGGTCATCATCTACTACATAGAGAATCTGTAGCCAGCTTGGGCTACACAGAGTGAACACAATAGGTGCTTAATTGAACTGGTGGGCTGTGGGTCTCACTGCTGAGGGCCAGGCCAGGGACAGAATAGCCAGTCCTCTCCACCAGAGTAGCCCTTCGACGGTTAGTGCTACCCAGCCCCTGGGTGGTAGCCCTGTCTTCTATCTATGCCCAAAATGGACACAGTAGTTCTCTTCAAATGCAGATGTAGCAGATCACGGCCATATTTAAGGCCCCTAGTCCATCGGAACCAAGTGTCAGTAGGCCATCTCTGTACCCTTCATAGTGGGCATAGCTGATAAAAACCTTCCCAGAGTCCCAGAGTCTCAGTCAGCCTGCCAAATGCCAAACACACCTACCACCAGTCACTTCCACATTTGCGTTCTCTGCCTGGATCCCGCTCAGCCTCTAGACTACACTCTCCTTCTTCAGCCTTCTGCACTGGTGTGGCTGTCCCAGGCTAATACACCCTCTATACCTGTCACATGGATAATGATCGCATGTGTGGGCAAGGAGACGTCCAGAATGCACAGTTGTGGCTTTTTTCTTATACTCCTTGGAATTGAACTCAGGGACTTGAACATGCTAAACAAGTGCTCTGCCATCTAGCTGGCTCCCCCTCACCCCCAGGGCAATCTTCCTCAGCGGGTGAAAAATTTTCAGAATGTCTTACTTAACAAATCTGGAGAGAGGGTGAAAGGGCGGAGCCCACCCTAGAGAGCTGGCTCAGTGGTTAAGGGCATTTGCTGTTCTTGCAGAGGACCTGGGTTTGGTTCCATCTAGTTCAGTTCCTAGCTCCCACATGGCAGCTCCCAACCATTTGTGAGTTAGTTCCAGGGGATCTGATACCTTTTTCTGGCCTCTGAGGGCACCAGGTACATACAAGATGTATATGCCTATGTGCAGACAAAAGTCCCATACACATAAAATAAAAAATAAATCTTAACAACAAATGCACACAGGGATCCTACTTGCTGGAGACCAGGCCAGGGTCCCCCAACATGAGCAGGGCTGCAATCAGTGGTTCCTGAACTACAGATGGCTGTCCTGTGATACTTGGTGGGGCAAGCGGATGGATAACCTGGAGCAGCCCAGAAGAGGCTGTGTGTTGTTGGGACAGGAAGCAGCTGGGTGTGGTCTGAGAACTTCTGGCACCCCTTGCTGTACCTTGTCACCCTCCACAGCTCGGCATTTTACTTTCTCCTTTGGCTTTGACTAAACAGGTGGTCCACTCCTAAAGGATTTTCCGCCATTTTCTTTGGTGCCAGGGATGGAAAGCTGAGCTTTTCCTCCACAACCCCCGGTGGAAATTTCCTTATTCTAGAAATAATGTGGCTTAAGCTGAATCAGCCCAGGTAGCTACATTCCTTGTTAGAGTAAGTCTAAGAGCCTGGGGTTGGGACGGAGGTCACTTCACCCACCGGGTGCACTCTGCAAGGTGTACTAAGTTGATTGGACATCAAGGGCCCCTTAGAGCCAGGCTCTGGACCCCACATGAGCCTTCCCTTTGGCTTCTGCTCAGCCTCTAGCTGTCTTTTTCCCTGGGTCCCATGGGTGACTCACTGGAGGCTGGAGGTTTATCTTTCTACACACATCCCAGACACATAGAGGTCAGAGGGCAGCTTGTAGGAGTCAGTATGGCCACCAGGTGGATACCAGGAAGCAAAATCAGGTCAGGTCAATCCTGCTTCAGCCTCTGAGTGCTGGACAGAAGAGATGTGAGCTACCCTGCCTGGTTTATTGCTGTCTGAGACAGGGTCTTGCTCTAGGGCCCAGGATGACCTCAATCCTCCTCCCTCATCCTCCAAGTGCTGAGCCAATGGGCATGAATCGCTGTATCCCGCTGAGCTGTGCATTCGCATTCATAATCAGTAGCTGGAGATGCTGCCTGTCTGGATGCAGCCTTACCTTCCTGTGCCTGGAGGGGGACCTGGGAAGCCGACCGAGTGCTGCCTTTGCTCTTCCTTCCTGCCTGGCTGCCCAGAGATGGGTTTGTCTGCAACTTCCGGTGGGCCTTAGGGCCTCCTGGAGCACCATTCCCTGCATGCCTGGCACTGCCCAGTTCTGAGGGGTAGCTGTGGCCAGAGCCATTTGGCAGTAGTGGGGTGCAGCCTAAGGGGTTCCCCTGAGGCTGGCCTGGAGAGATGAAGAGAAAAAGTGATGAGGAAAGAGAGAGAGGGGCCCCCTCCGGGGAGCAGCATCAATCCTGTTGCTGCTTTATTCTTACTTGTACCTCAGGGCAGCAAAGGCACACTTGTGTCCTTTACATGGAGAAACTGTGGCTCAGAAAGCAGAAATGACTAGCCCAGAGTGATACCAGACTGCGGCTCAGCTCCCAATGCCCATGGCAGTGCTCATTCCAGAAAAACTAAAACTAAAATCGAAGGTGCCTGGACCCCACTTTCTTACCCCTTGTGAAACCTGTTCTCTTGTCTTAGGCTCTGAGATCTCTAGGTCAGGGAGACTGACTGGCTGGGGTTGCTTAGGATGGCAGCGAATCAGTTAACCTTCCCCTCAGCCTCTGCCAAGCCCCCAGCTGTTTTCGCCCTTGGTGCTGCTGGGTGACTTATTGGGAACATCTGTTTGGAGACGGCATGCTTGGCCGAGCGCCCCTCACAGCAGCCCCTTTATTTTCTGCTGCTAGCCCTCAGCCCTGTAGCCCCACCCTGCCCTGCTGCTGTGGGCCTAGGTGATGGGGGAGGGGGCAGCAGACCTGTGGGGCGAGACCTCCAGGGAGGCCAGTTACCCGCCTAGTCTGAGGAACCAATTTTAGGAAGCTGAGCCTGGGGATGCCCCCAACTCCTCAGAGGCTTTCTAGATCTTGCTCAATTGAGCGGTTTGGCTCTAATCTCAGGAGGTGAGGGTACATGTGCCTTATGCTGCTAGGGGGTCACAAGAGGTCTGGGCCCTGGCTGCTGAATGCCTTCTGCAAACACGGGGTGCTTCCATTCCCTTAGTTGGACCTAGAGACCTCACTTCTCCAGGCTGACTTGCGGGTCTACATCCTACAGGAGGGAGATGTCAGGGCACATTGGGTGCTCAGGAGCTAAGAAAGGGCCTCAGTACACCTCTGGCCTTTTTTGCTTTTGTGTATAGCTGTATGACAGAGTCCGATATCTAGAGTTTCAGACAGTTATGAGTCACCATGTGGGTGCTGGGAATCAAACCCTGGTCCTCTGGAAGAGCAGTCAGTGCTCTTAGCCCCTGAGCCATCTCTCCACCCCCCACATAAGCACTTCATATGATGTGATAATTCTAGTTAACTTGTTTTTGAGTACTAAGTATCAGGGGCAGCAGTGAACTAAGATGCTAACATGAGTAATGTCTTTAAGCATCACAATCTATTATTGGCATATTTCTTACATGCAAACACTTGCGGACCAGCCAGTATAATTTACAAAAGATTCCACAGCTAGAAAGCGGAGAGAGCAGGCTGAAGTCTGGAGGACAGTACCAGTGACCAGGTGAGAAACAGAGGTGCCACGCTGGGTGGGGGCAAGGCATGGCTGGGGCCTGTACCGGCAAATAGGAGCAAAGCCACCGGAGTGGCCAGACCTAATCACCCTGGCTCCTGAGAAGACTGACTGAGCCTTTGGCCAGTTTCACTGGCCCTTGCCCTGCTGCCTAAACATGGGTGCAGTGGCCAGAGGAAGGGAGTCTGTGGTGAGCCGAGGGTTCTGGGAGGTACTGCAGACACAAAGCTCGCCTGTGGCCTGGGTTGTGGGGTGGCCAAGGGGTGGGGGTGGTGTTGAGTCACAGTGCAAACACTCGAGGCCATAGACACAGGGGTGTCTGTCTGTCCCCCTCTCACCTAGAGATCCCTCCCTGTAGCCACGGCCATGACCTCCTTTTCTCGTGTGTGTGTGTGTGTGTGTGTGTGTGTGTGTGTGTGTGTGTGTGTGTGTGTGTGTAGTAGGCTGACAACACTGCTCTCAGAGAAGTCAAGAAACAGCCCTCCTTCAGCCTGTCTAGCTTGGCCCTAGATGCCCTCTCTAGAGGTGCAGGAGGCACATTATTTATACCGACCAAGCGGCTGAGCATGGCAGAGGGGGCCAGGAGACTTGAGTACCAGGCTTGTGTCCTGGTCTAATCTGGGTCTGTGCCTCAATGTCCTCATCTATAGAACAAGCTTGACAAGAGCTATGGAGATGCCTCTGTGGGAAGAAGCACTCAAGCACGTTCAGAGACAGAAATACACTCTGAGACACCACCATGGAAGGCAGCAGTTGCTTATCACAAAGACAACCCAGGCAGCCTTTGCCCAGCTCCCACGGTGCTGTGGAGACCTCCAGCAGGCCTGGTAAAGATGAATGTCACTGCATTATCCCCAGGGCATCTGAGGGCTTCTCTTTCTCCTTTGCGAAGGGTACACTGCATCGAGTTTCAGCCTCTGGTCCTGCCCAGTGTACCAGTCCTCTCTCTTGGAGGCAAAGGGTGCCTCTTGACCTGCACCCTCAAGGTGTTCCCTTGAGCCTGACCTCTTAGGGAGTGGAGAGGGAGAGAGTTGTTGTACTTATACTCCTGACAACATATTCAAGCTGGATTTGCTAGGGCAACCCCTGCATGTTGTCACCCCAAACCCCAGTTCCCTAGGACTCACACGTCACAGCTTCTGTGGGAACATCGAGGTCAGTGCTGTTCAGAGCCTGGGGAGCCCCAGAACCACTGTCTTGGGGCATGGAGGGTACCACCTCCTCCGGGGACCCCTCTCCTGACGATGTCTCTGCAGAGTGAGTGGATCCTCCTGTTGCCTCCAGTCCAGAGAGGAGGGACATGGTCTGGGCTAGGGAAGAAGCAGATGATGAAGGACTGTTTTCCTGGTGTCCTCCTGTGTGCCCAGGCCCAGGTCTGACCTAGAGGCCAGGGCACTCAGTGAGCTCCTTCCTCTGGTCCCTTCACACGTCACCCAGCTATCACCTTATCTGCTGTGGTGTTTGACTTCCAAGTGAAGGTTCCTGAACTGTAATTCATATGAGAGTGTCCCTGGGTGAGAATACATGCACATGGCATCAGGCGGAGCCTATGGTATGACGAGAAGTAGGTAGAGGAGCATCACACAGTGTAGGAGAAAACAGGACAAGCTGCTTGACCAGGGAGCCAGAGTCAGCCATGGAGACTGACAAGCTCTGCAAGGTAAATGCCAAGAAAAAGGAATTCAGGAGACTTGGTGGAGAAGGCAGAGCTGCTGAGACCCAGTGACAGGCTATTTGGGACCAGCAAGAAAGTCAGCCATGAAGAGGAAAGACCAAGAGTGGACGGGGCCTGGGCAGAGCAGAACAGGAAGACGGCAGATGTGGAGGAACTGGGTCAGAGAGGGGGTGCTGGTATGGGAGAGGAGAGGGCAACCTGGGGGTGAGGAGCAGGGAGGGGCCCCGGGCAGGAAGAGAACCCTGGAGACAGCCAGGAGTGCTGGGGAAGAGGTGAACCACAGTACCATGTAATTAGAGGGACTCTGGGCAGGGTGGGCGGAGTGGGGGAATGACGCTGGCTGCTCCCTCTCCCTCGGGGGCAGCAGGACTAGGGCCCCTTGGGCTCCAAGGAAAGGACAGGAGATGGGAAGTGTCTGAGAGCCCACAGCTTCGGCCACTGGGTGAGGGGGTAAAGCCAGAGGTCACAGGTAAAGCCAAAGCATGACAGTTGTAGACTGCAGCTGTCTGCCGCAGACCCTAGGCTGTGCTATACGGAGACTCTGAGACAGACAGACACGGGCAGGGCTGCAGGGAGGCGGGCTCCTTAGATGAGCGAGGGGAGGGGGAAGAAAACAGCGGTGATACCCAAAGCTAAGAGGTCAGCATTCAGTCCACCCTGTACACACCAGAAAGAGGTGAAGAAATGCAAAGGCTGGCCCTGCAAATAGAAACAGGTTCCCTTACAGAGGACAGATACAAGCTGTCTTCATGCGAGAGAGGCAGAAATGACAGCCCTGAAGATGTGGCCACCTGATCTGGGTCAGAAGCTGGAAGCAGGCTAAGGGTGCTCCAGTGTCCAGCCGACTTCCTGGCTGCTGAGCCTGAGAGCCTGCTAACATTCCCTAGTTTCTCTTGGCCATGTGGACAGGGATCCCAGAGGCCTACTGGGTAGCACAGAGGACTGCAGGTCCAAGTAGGCATGCTTCTGCCCGCCCAGGGGCCCCACCTGCTGATGGGAGCCGGGGCAGGGAGAAGGCATGCTGAAGCCAGGGGGCAGGGGCTCCTGTGTGAAGTCCTTGCATAACAAGAGCCGACTCAAAAATAAAATAAAAAGAAAGTGCAGCAATAAGGACTGATGAGGAAGAGGGTTGGGAGGACATTTCAGCTAAGCACTTGTTTGACATGAAAACAACCACCATGGTTGCTACTTCCAACACTGCCAAAAACACCAAACCCCAAAACAAAGACAAACAGTGGCAGCTTTTTTACCCCGTGAGTGATGCCAATGGGGTGTGTACTTACCTGTAATCCCAGCACTTGGGAGGTGGAGGCAGGAGGGTTACAAGTTAAAGGCCAGCCTTGGCTACAAAGCAAGCTCAAGGCCAGCTTGGGACTCAGGAGACCAAGTCTTAAAAACAATATTTAAGTTGGGTGGCGGTGGCGGGGCGCCAGCGGCGTCTCATGCCTTTGGTCCCAGCACTTGGGAGGCAGAGGCAGGCCTGGGCTGCTACAGTATGAGTTCCAGGATAGCCAGGGCACTCATGCTGAGAAACCTCGTCTCCACAAACAACAACAAAACAAAATTTAAAAGCCTGTAGGTGTGTGTGGAGGTATGTAAGTCGGGGGTATCCTGGAGAAGGCAGTAGTCCCTAAGTCTTAAACAATCGTTGGGGGTGGGGCTGTTTAAGAAGAGCAATGGGAACCAAGACCCCAGAGCCACCAGGTTGGTGGGAAATGAGGAAGTGAGCGCATGTCATTTGGTGTCACTGAGGCTAGGAGCCTGCAACAGCAGCTGGTCATTAAAATCGCTCAGCTTCCTAGACTTTTTCCTGAGGTCACCAGAGTGTACAGTTGTGTATAGTCATGATTCCTAATCTTTAATCCCCCAGGGCTTGAAAAGAAGAAAAGAAGAAACAGGATGTTAGAAGACAGGAGTCCCCATCTCTGTTCTGCTCCCACAAGTGTCTCTCCTATAATCACTACAAGGTTGGTGATCTTGAACCTGGATGGAACAAAAAGTTCTAGAGAGACCAGACCGTGGCCTGAGGAAGCTGACCTGTAGGGAGTTCGCCATTCTAGACCCAAGGTCCAGCCTGGACACAAAGGGACAGACCCAAATCTAGGAAGGTGATAGCGGACCAAAGCAGGTGCTCAGAGACAGGAAGACCCATCTGCTCCAGAGATGCTGCTGCAAAGGATCTGGACCCCACGGTGTGGGCTAAACCAGCTCTCACGGGACAGGTGGGACAGAAGAGCCAGGGCACGGGTGGGCAGCAGGCTGGCAGATCAAGGAACTGAAAAGCCTGGTTTCCTTCTGTGACCAAAAGACTCCACTGTCCCGCTGTGGAGAAGAGAGTATCTCTAAGGAAGATCTTCTGAAGTGTGGGTATTAAAGAGGCCAAGAGGAACACTGTGGGTATGTATAACATGACCCCACTGAGGGCATGGATGGAGACGGGCCAGTGTCCCCAGCTGCAGTTTTAGCAGGTGCCATCTGGCCACCCAGCTGTACATCTGTCTCACCAGAGTGACATTGTTTTTTAATTTAGTTACCCCAAGCATGTTAGTGTCCTGCACCCCTAGTGAAATCCGGCCAAGAGTCACTTCCAACAAATACTCACCCCTAACATGGGGTAAGGCTCTGGTCTGCGTGCCTCTCTAGAACATATTTAAATCCACATGCCCCACAGGAAAGCTGGGGAGACTCAGTCCAGAAGCAGGGATCTCATGGATTCCCTCTGTCTGTCCTTCACCAGGCTGGCCAGGAGGGAAGGCAGAACCTCTTCCACTGGAATGGGTTCACCTCCAGCCTGGCCAGTTCCCATGTTCTGGGGCTCCAATTCTGGTCTCCAGCATTATCTCTGTGGACAGTGGATCTGAGCTCCTTGCCCCTTGGGCTATGACTTCTGGAAAGAGAAGACCAAGACTTCAGGCCAGAGAGTGGTAGCTAAAAGCTCACATTCACTCTCAGCATGACTTGACATCCAAGGCCTCTGTCACATACCTTCAGTCAGTGTACAAAGGTCTTGTGTTGCAGGCAGACAAGCCTCTCCAGCCCCTAGGCCTCACAACAGCCTGGTCAAACTGTCTGTGCTTACATAGTGCCTTGTGACCGACCACACTGCCCCCATTCTCCCTGGTGGAGCCTCAACCTCATCCCTTTCTCCAGAAAGCCTTCCCTGATGCCTATGATATCAGTCTGTCCTCAGTGACATGATGATATGATATCAGTGACATGCCAGTTTCTCCTATAACCTGGACCCTTGTCCATTTCTTTCCCTGTTGGCGGTCAGTATTTACCTCTGCATGTCTGTGTAGGGGAAGGAGAAAGAGGGTTACAGATGGCATCTGGCTTTGAACCCAAGGAGACACTAGAAGGCAGACTGTTTTGATATCCATTTAGCAAATCCACAAGTCAGAGACCCAGGCCACTAAGTGGAGGGCAGGAAAGGATCTGAGCTGCTGCTTATGTTCAGTCCAGTCGTTTTATTTTAGGTTCAACCTCCAATTCTCAGGAAATTGAATTTAGAGCCATGGGTAGAAATGTGATGCCCCAGTGCTAGGCAGAAATTTTGTGGGTTAGGGAGCCAGGCTCTTGGGGCTCTCTGGAATGGGTGGGGTAGAGGCCAGGGGGAGTCAAGAGTGTTGAGTACTTGGCCACCTGCCCTAACCACAGCCGCCTGAGCCCTTTTGTGCCCTGTCTGTATCTTGGATGCCTGAAAGCGGAGGCATGTCACATCCTGGCTGTCCTGCCAGCAGCCTGTGCTCTGGGGACAGTGCTGTGGCTTCCCTGTTCTGTGGGTGCATAGGGAGCATGGAGTGGGGGGTTCTGAACTCAGAGTCGGGCATCTGTGGGGTTTTGGCTTCATCTCCTGCGGTTTGGGCTTCCTGGGTAGCAGGCAGAACAGGACAAGTGTTACAAAAGCCACATTGTCTGGTCCAGTTCAGGCTGGGGAGGGGGCTTCTGAGACACTGGGGGCCTCAAGTTACTGAACCCTCCCAGCAGCTCCCCCTGGACTCTGCAGCCTGTCTGGAGCACATTCTGCGCTGTCCTCTGCCATGGGGTGGAGAGCAGGTCGGACGAGGAGGGGGTCTTGGAAAGAGATATCAGAGGGGTGGAGAACATGAACAGGGAAGGGAGGGAGGAAGGAGGGAAGGCCTGGAAAAGTGGGGGTGGGAAAGTTCACGGACACAAAGCCCCCCCCTCCCCCCCCCCGTCCCGTTCCCCACCGCCCTTCCAAGCTGAAGGAGCCTAGTCTTTGGAGGAGCCAATTCCCAGAATTCTAAGGCCTTGTATCCAGGGCTTTACCAGGACGGGGACTTAGGGCTGGCGAAGACAAGAGAACACACACTAGTCTCCATCTGCCAGACAGCCATCCCTCAGTGTTTGCAAACTCCACCTCTACGGTTGTGAGGCAGAGGCCAGGTAGACAGACAGGCAGCTGAGACCCTCCTCCAGACACAAACCAGCCAGGGTGGCCAGGTTGGGGGTGGGGTGTGGGAGGTGGAGCTGGAGACTGAGGCCAGAGAAGGGGAAGGGCTTGTCTGAGGCCATGAGGAGAGTTTGAGGTTCAGGTTTGGATCTTCATTTTTGAGACAGTCTGGGTGAGAGGAAGGCAGGGCCTCTATCTAAGCCAAAATAGGGGTTTAAGTCAGAAAATCTGGGCCTACACTTTTGCACTCCACCCTCACCCCCGACTCTGACCCAATCTGGACTTCCATAGCTCCTTCAGTACCAGAAAGCTGCAGCTAGATCATCGGGAGGACCAGCACACCCTTCTTTAGTCTGTAGGGTCCTGGGAGAATGGGGTAGTGGGGTAGTTTAGCCTCTGAGATGGGGGAGGGGCACTTTACTACATTACAGTGTGTGTGTGTGTGTGTGTGTGTGTGTGTGTGTGTGTGTGTGTGTGTGTGGGTGTGTGTGTGCGCACGCGCCACGCTGGGCAGGGACTGGGCCCAGGGAGCCCAGCTAGCAAGGAGGGAACGGGCCAGTCTCTAGGTGCTGAAACAAAAGTTTTCAAAAAGCGCTCGAACTACAGTCTGCTTAGTTTGGGGGAGGAAAAGACAGACTCAGACACCGCCCCCTCCCCCTCCCGCCACACACCCCGGCTAAGGCCCTCATAAATATTTACACACTGGGCAGAAATGGCTGGGACACAAATCCCAATATTATGGGCAGACACCACGGACAGTGTGTGTGTGTGTGTGTGTGTGTGTGTGTGTGTGTGTGTGTGTGTGTGTGATATAGCTGGGGCTGGGGTGAGTTGGAGCCAACTCTGCTCAGCCATGGCTGCCTGCTCCGGGCCCTGCCTCCTCCTCATCCTCGCCCTCTGCTCCCTTCTAGTCCCCTTAGGCCAGGTCCCCAATACTCAAGACTTCTCCCCCCACTCCCACCCAAGCTCCTGGGTGCTATCCACCCGCGTTTCTGCCTAAGAACTAATGCCACCCTTAAAAAAAGAAAAAGAAAGAAAACTTTTTTAGCCTTCCACCACACTCCAGTCCACCTTCGCTTCTCATTCCCGCTCCTACCTGAGTCCAGGGCTGCGCTGGGGACTCCATGGGGCGCGTCGCTGACCGGAGGGCACTGACCGCTCACCTGGGACATCGGCCCGGGACCTGGAGGAGACAGAGCTCAGCGGGCGGGCGGGCGGGCCTCCCCGGGTGTGCGTGGGGAACCGGGGACTCGTGCAAGCTGTGCTCCCAAGCAGGTCACCGCGCCCCCTCCCCGCTCACTCGCTCTTGGCTCCCATTCCAGCGCCAGCTCGCACCCACCGATCGCCCCTTCCTTCTTCCTTCCCCGCTCCAGCCCCCTCGCTCCTCCCTTCTTCCCTGGCCCACCCTGTCCCCGCCCCCTCCTCGCTGTCTCTGCCCCCTCCCCCGCCCCACGCATCCCCTCCCCTCCCCCCGTGCGGGGCTCGGCGCTGCCAGGGCAGGACACGTCTGTCCGCGGGGCGTCCGAGCCCCCACAGGAAGCCAGCTCGTCTGGTTTCCTCCCCTCGCTCTGAGCCAGGGGCTCCAGACTCCCCAGATCTCCGCCTCCTCGGGCCCGGACGACCTCGCGGGTTGCACAAGGGGCCGCCTGTTTTCCCTCTGTCTTAAACTTTGCTAAAGTTTCCCGAATATCCAAAGAAAGAAGTCACAATCACTCCAGGACAATGGTCTGGATAGTTGTAGCCCTCAGATCGCGTTGTCCCAAAGATGAGAGCAACCTAGTTCCACTGGGACCCTTTGTTCACGTCCGTGATTTCCACTTGGAAATCTGGATGCCTGGAGCTTGGGGTTCAGCCCGCCAGAAACTGGACCTTCAGGAAACCCGACTGGTGTCTCGCTGTCCCCCTCCCCCAGCAGCCAGAAGCACCCCAGCACCCTGCCACCCCGCCAGCTGGACGTGGGAATTCGTTTCAGGGAAAGGACTGTTCACTCGGTCCTTGGGCTCCAGGACGGCACCCCAACTTTCAAACACATAGGAGAGGTCAGTCTGTTGGCTAGGCTGGAATTGTAAACTCTGGCTGTGGGGAGGCACTGTCACCGATCGGTGTATGTGGGGGTGTCTGGAGACCCCCAGGGTGACAGCACGACCCGACTCCAAGAGCTTGTGGCAGGCCCATGGAGGTGATCCTCCGGTAGGAAGTGCCCCTGGGACCCACGCTGGACCTGATCGGCCAGCGGCTGAGTCGGAACCACCAGAGCTAATTAGGGAGGCTGTGGCGGCGCCAAGCCATCTCCTCCCAGCCCACGTTACAACCAGAGAGCAGGCAGCAGGGACAGACCTTCCCCACGGTCGCCTCCCAGTCCTTGAAGTCACTACTTACAGCTCTTCGGGTCTTCTGGGCGCCGTCGGGGCCGGGATCGGGACCCGCGTGGCCCCCACGGCGCCCGAAGCTCTCACCACCCTCAGCCACGTCCGGGGCGATGGGATGGAGTGACTGCTCGGCGAAGGAGGAGGGACCCGAGGGGGTCCCGCCCTGGATGCCTGGATGCCCGCCTCGGGGGGCTTGGTTCGGTTCCCCGGAGCCCTTGGAGATCAGGCTGCTCTCTGGGGAAGAGCTTGGGTGCGCTCCTCCTTCCTGGTAGGGCTGAGTCACCGCGCCGCGCCCCCGGCTCACTGCTGCATTCTTCCCGGCTTACCTGAGCGGGTAGGCAGGGCCTCAGCTGCCATCAAAAGCAGCTCCCGTCTCCCGCTGCCCTCAGAGTCCCTCCCTCCTTTGGGTTTTTCTGTTTCAGACCAAGGCCCCTGGAACTACTGCAGTCCTTAATTAAGCCTTATGGTTTCTCAGTCGTCTGTGGGTTGTCAAAAGGCCCCGTCAGAAGTCGGTGTTTACTTCTGCCTAGCTGCAGAGCACCTTCACCTTAGCTACACTGCTTACACGGGTGTCATGCAAGCAAGGTACTTTTCTTGTTGTTGAGGCAGCTTTCATGTAGTCCAGGTTGGCCACAAACTCCTGTGTAGCCAATGATGACCCTGAACTTCATACCCAAGTGCCCTGATTACAGGTCACCCCAGCCAGCTGGTGGGGGTCCTAGGGATGGGTTTCCTGAATACTGGGCAAGCGCTCCTCCGTGGAGCTGTATCCCCACCATGAACTTTTGGGTTTGAATAAAAGCATTTCTGTGACAGGCAAGACAGGGTTTCATATGTAGCCACACTGGCCTAGAACTTCTGCAGCGCCCTAAGTACTGGGATTACAGGTGAGCACCACCACGCCTACCTACACAGTTATTATCATTATTTTGTTTTGGACATGGAGTCTCACTATGTTGCCATGGCTGGCCTGGAACTCACTATGACGACCAGGCTACCCTCAGACTAAAGCTTTGCCTCCCAAGAGGTGTGTGTCACAAGGGCCAGCTATTCAGCTATTACTAGTATCTTTTAGATTATCATATAAAACAATGATTTCATTATGGCACAGGCTCCTACTTTGTTCTCCTCCCCATGGCCATCTCCTTTGCTTCCATAGCTATTTATTATATTTATTCCACAAACTTTGCTCTTCTCTAGCTCTCTAGAGATCTCTATCTTCTCATGATCTCTGTCCTAGAGTTTCATCATCTATATATCCATAGTTATACACACACATGGCCAAACACATACTTATAATTATATATGTATAATTTTAAATCACTGATAAGAGAAAACAGGCTGTATTTGTCTTTCTGAGTCTGCCTTATTTTGCTTAACATAATTTCCAGTTTCATCCATTTTCCTGCAAATGTTGTGGTTTTGCTTTTCTTCACAGCTGTATAGAATTCCATTGAATATGTGAACTGCATTTTTTTTTTTATCCATTTATCTGTTGATGACCATCTAGGCTGGTTTTGTTTCCTATTATAAGCAGCACAGCAGTAGACACAGATGTGCAAGTATCTCTGTGGTAACTGACTCAAAGTCCTTCAAGTGTGTGTCCAGGAACGGTATAGCTGGGTTACATGCTAGTACAAACTTGTCTTTAGTTTTTTTGAGGAACCTCCTCATGGATTTCCATCTCACACAGGTCTGTATTCCCCCCAACAGTGAATAATGCTCCTTGCCTAGATTAGTGTTATTTTGTTTGTTTGTTTTTTTTTCTAGATGATACCCATTCTGACTGAAGTGACAGGAATGAGATTAGATGCCCTTTTTACACCTTCACCTCAGCCAAATGTCCCACAGTCTGGCCCTGGCTCTTCCTGAAGGAGCTGGCCAGGTAGCTGGGGTAAATTAGGGACAAATGAAAGATACATGCCAGGTGCCTCTACACCCAGGCACAGCCCTTGCTTTCTTGAGACCAACTGTAAAATTTAGAAGAAAACTCAGCCTCAGGGATTTAGATTAACCTTCAGCCTCAGGAACTGAAGTCCCCACCTGCCTTCACACTCCATAGCTAGGTGGCTTCCTTTTCCTGTGCTGGCCAGGTTGGCCTCCAGGTCACAGAAATCCATCTGCATCCCAATGCTGGGATTAAAGACCGTGGCACCATGCCCGGCTTCTCTTTTTATATATCACTTCTTTTCTATTTTCATGCTTGTCTATGGTATGCGCACAAGTGTATGGGTGGCATGCATGTGTTAGCCTGCACATGTATGAGCAGTTTGATGTGGTTCTTGCTCTTTCATTTTACTTGTTAAGGAAAGGTCTCTTCTCCATCAAACCCAGAGCTCCCATATATGGCTAGTCTTCCTAGCTTGCCCCAGGGATGCCCTGACTGTGCCTGAGGCTGGAATCCGAGGCAAATCTCTGTGTCCCACCTGGCATTCACATGGCTTCTGGGGATCCAAACTCCATTCTACACAATTTAGCCACTGAGCCCATCTCCCCAGCCTATAATTTTTTCTGTATTTCTGCTTTTAAAAAATTCTCTTTTTTTTGGGGGGGGGGCTGGAGAGATGGTTCAGAGGTTATGAGCACTGACTGTTCTTCCAGAGGTCCTGAGTTCAATTCCCAGCAACCACATGGTGGCTCACAACCATCTGTAATGATATCTGGTGCCCTCGTCTGTATACTGTATACATAATAAATAAATAAACAAGTATTTTTTAAAAATTCTTTTTTGTTATTTTCAATTATGTGTGTGCACCTGAGTGCACACTCTTAGGGAGGCTGTAGACTGAGTTTCCAGCAATCGTTATCTGCCCGGTTTGGGTGCTGGGATCTGAACTCAGTTCCTCTGGGACAGCCACCATTCCAGTTCCTGGATTTCCTCTTTTATGGTGCAGAGAAAGCTCGTGGCAACAATGGCATTGCCTGCCCACTAGCGTGTCCCCTAGAAGGGTGTCTGTACGGGGACACTATCATATTGTATTTGTAAAGGTGGGGAGTGAGTCATCAAGAGAGAAGTGGATCTCAGTGTCTCACTAGCCCCTTCCAGAGTCTCTAAGTCACCAAGGTGACAAGAAGCCATTGCACGGGCTCTGTGGCCCCAAGGCCTTCTAAGTAGAGCAAAGCCCTTCCCAGTTTCCCCTCCAAGCCTTTCTTGTGCCCTCAGGAGGCCCGTCTCCTCCAGTGGGGCCACCCCTCCATGTCCAGTAGCATGCACCAGTCTTCCCCACTTCCTGTCTTGGACAGAGGCAAATTGGCTGGCTTGGATGCTGCAGCTGGACCACAGCTGTGGTCTCAGTGCCCTAGAAACTGAAGACAAGGCACTATCTCTATGAAGCAGGATCCTCCCAGATGAGGGTCATATGGGGGGGGTGCTTTTGTTTTGAAGTGAGGTCTCACCATGCTGCCTAGACTGTTCTCCACCTTTTTGGTTCAGCATCCCATTTATCCAGGACTCCAGACATGTGCCACAACACCTGGCAGGGATGGGGAGGTTGTTTGTGTAGTAGGGAGCCTGCTCTATAGAAATTAACGATTGCTTTCCAGCTCTAACTCGGCATAATGGTATCTGACTGTGTTCCAGCCCTCAGGATGCTGAGACAGGAGAATGGTGAGATCTGGGTTAGCCTGGACTACATAGGGAGATTATGTGTCAAAAAGCAAACTAAGCTGAGCATGGTGATGAGTGCCTATAATCTCAGCACTGGGAAGTGGAAGAAGTAGAGGATTAGGAGTCTAAAGCCAGCCTAAGCTACTTAGCAATTTCCAGACCAGCCTGGGCTACATGACTCCCTGACTCAAAAGAACAATGGATATGGGCAGATGAAATGGCTGAGTGCGTAAAGGTGCTTGCTTTACAAACCTGACAATCTGAGCTCATCTAAGAATTTATTCCACAGCGTGGTCCTCTGACCTGCACACAGGCACTGAGGCTTGTGCACCCCCCCACTTTTATGTGTGTACACATACACACAATAAATAAACATACACACCCCCAACCCGGTTCCTTCCCAACCCTTCCTGATGCTTGACAAGTCCAATATAGAATCACATACCTGTAATAATTCCAGCAATTGGGAGAGTCAGGAGTATCCCAAATTGGAAGCCAGTCTGGACAAACATTAGGAATGATTTTAAAAGAAGCCCCACAAGACATGTGGCTCATTTGGTGACATGCCTACTTGGCAATGACAGAGCCCTGACCCCAGCGCAAGGGCTGTCTGTGGCAGTGTGCACCCCAAATTCCAACTCTAGTTTCTGTTTTTCTTTTCTCTTTTTCTTTTTTCTTTCTTTCTTTTTTTTTTTTTTGAGAAGTTTTTCTGTGTAATCCTGGCTGTCCTAGAACTTGCTTAGTAGGCCAGGCTGGCCTCAAACTCACAGTGATCCGTTTGCCTCTGCCTCCTGAGTGCTGGAGTTAAAATGGTGCACCACTGCCAACTCAGCCACCTGGCTCACATTTTTATTTTGGTTGTGAGCCTAACCTTTAACAGCTGAGCCATCTCTCCAGCTCAACATTTTAAAACATAATAGATAATGTCAAATAACTTATATATATCTCTTCTTTGGTAAAATGTCTGAGTCTCATGTCTAGTTCATTTTTTATGGATTAGTTTTAAGAGTTCTTTGATTTAAAAAAATTGTGTGAGTGCATGTGTGTGTGCATACATGTGTGTGTGCATGTGTGTGTGCATGCATGTGTGCATGCATGTATGTGTGCGTGCATGTGTGTGCATGCATGTATGTGTGCATACGTGTGTGTGCATGTGTGTGCATGCATGTATGTGTGCATGTGTGCATGCATGTGTGTGTGCATGCATGTGTGTGTGTGTGTGTGTGTGCACCTGCACATGCACAGAAGCCAATGGAAGATAGCAGTGTTCTGTCCTATCACCATGTTTTCTTGGGTCAGGCCTCTCATTGAACATGTAGCAATAGGCTGACAGCTAATAGACCCTGGCGATTCTACTTTCTCTATTCCCACATCACTGAGGTTATAGGCAGCATGGCTATGCCCAACTTTTTATGTGAGTGCTGAGGATTTGAACTCAGGTCCTCAAGTTTATACAGCAAGCCCTCTTCATCTGTTGAGTCAGTCTTTATATATATATTTATATATATTTATATATATATAAATCAGATATGGCTTTTGCAAATATTTTCTTTCAGTCTTGTCTTTTTGACAGTTTTTAAAAATTTTAATTAAATCAAGTTTATCACTTATTTCTCTCATGGGCCATGCCTTTTGTGGTGTGGTTCATAAAGCATCATTATCATAACTTTTCTGGGTTAATTATTCTTTCATATACAAATTATTTCAACATTCAACAGTCACCCAGTAAAGTACATAGTTCAGAGGGTTTTGTTACATCACATTATTGCTTTAAATTTCAGCTAAAAAACAAATCAAAACAGATTTTTTTCATTTCAGCAATTTTGAAGTGTCCAACTCAATTGGAATAATTATAGCCATAATATTGTGCAACAACATGTTTATAAAACTTATCACCCCAAGCAGAAACTTTAAAAATTAAGAAATAATTCTCTGTATTAGAGAGAGAGAGAGAGAGAGAGAGAGAGAGAGAGAGAGAGAGAAGGAGAGAGAGAGAGATCCCAAATCTTAAGTCCCTTGGTTTGTAGACCCATCACTCTGACCACATCTTCACATCATTTATCCCTTTGGACAAACTGGAGTTTACAGCCATCACCATAAAAGAATGTAGTATAAGCAGAGTGATGGTGCACACCTTTAACCTCAGCACTCAGGAGGCAGAGGCAGGCAGATCTCTGTGAATTCTAGACCAGCCTGGACTACAGAGCGAGTTCCAGAACAGTCAGAGCTACACAAAGAAAACCTGTCTCAAAAAACAAAACAAGAGGCTGGAGAGATGGCTCAGTGGTTAAGAGCACTGACTGCTCTTCCAGAGGACCTGAGTTCAATTCCCAGCACCCACATGGCAGCTCACAACTGTCTGTAGTTCCAGTTCCCAGTTCCAGGCACACACCAAGGCAAATAAATAAATAAAAGTTCAAACAAAACAAAACAAAGCCAAAAAACCAGGAATGTAGTATAAACAGCACAAGCAAATAGAGTAGATCTTCATGAATTCCACAGTTGTAGAAATAATGGAGTATTTTCATCCGACTCAAGGGAGCACGCACACACGTTCCCCCATGGTCACAAATCACATGGTGGAGTTTCCCACATTGGGGGAAACCACAGGGGGCAGCAGACTCAGAGTGCATTGGATGAGCCTCACCCTGGGAAAACCTTCTCCAACATCAAGGGCTGGCCCTGCCAGGTGAATACCTAGGCAGCAGTGGTTGCTCTGCCTGAAGGAAGGCATATTCTATAGACAGTCTACCTCCTGACTCCCTTTGACGATCTGATGACAGCTATAAATTCCCCCTCCAAAAACGTTCTTTGCAAGTAACTAGCATTACCAACATAATTCTGAGATATTCCTGAACTCCAGAAAGCTCCATGGCATGGCATCAGGGGCTGAGGGAAGAGAATCTAGTCACCTCTGTGGCTCTGTCCCCTGACAGCTGTTTTTTGAGGGTCTCTAACATTAACGATAAGAAGTAGCAATGGAAAATACATGGAAAGTAGGTTGAGTTTGGCAGTGAGAAGAAAGCATCCCCTAATAGCAGAAAGGATAAGCCAGACCTTGAGGTGCTGAGGGATGGATGTAGCCCTGTGTACCCATGAACCCCTATTGGGAGTCACCTGAAGCAGACAAGCTGATGTGTAATGTACCCTTCCACTAATGGATTACCAAGAGTATGGGAGTTCCTTTCTGCTTCCGACCTTGCTATAATAAGAAGCAATAGATTTCCCCCTTTATCATGTGATGTTTTCTGTATCAACCAGGGTCCAATCAGGAAAACAGAAACTTCAAGGAGAAATCTGTGCCAAGCAAGGAGGAGATGGTTTACAGGTGTCCTCAAGGATAACTGAGGGATGGGTGGCTCCAGAACTAGAAAACTGCCTGAGCACCCGGACCCACCCTGGCTGGTAAGCAGCCAGACATAGGAACTGGCTGTCACCAAGAATTCCCTGTGCTGGACACCTGGGTCACATGCCTGCCATTGTGCAACAGAAATCACCTCCCCAAGCAGAGAAGGGGGCCCCTCCACCCTGGGCCTTCCCACCCCTCACTAGCTTCTCCCATGGAGAGGAAGTATTGGGAAGCAGCTTGTTTCCTAGCAAAATACAGAAGGGAAGGGATGAAGCTGGGTGCTTGCAGGCAAAGCTACCCTTCCCCCATTCCTAGCCTAACCTCTCTCTTTTCTCTCAGAAACTGTGCTTGAACTTGACTGCTTCCCAGTGCCTCACTAGAGATGGATCCATGGTTTATAAGTGCAAAACATGGTGTTCCGAAAGACAAAGCGCTGTCTCATCTGCTCCACTTTCTCCCACAGTTACACCCAGTGCTGAGTCAGTACACACTAAGGATGCTCTCTCTGATGGCTCAGTCCTCTCTCCAACAGAGAAGGCCAGTGTTCTCTGCCTTTTATATCCAGAGATGCAGGAGTCCAGAGAACCTGGACTTACCCCAACCAATACAGCTGCCATGACTTGCCCGCTTGGCCAGTCTGAGAAAGGCTGACTCAGCACTGCCCGCTCCCTGCCACGCCTCCCCAGCCGGTACTGTGGCTCCCAGCCATAATGCTGATGTCTCTTTCATGTTTCTGTGAGCTTTGGGATCCGAGGCCAAGAAAGGCTGACTCAGACATGACCTCTTCAAGGCCCGCAACTTCCTCCTGCGCTGGGAAATAGAGCACCCTGCACCTCTGCCAAGAAGATCGCGATGGAGATTGGGAAGTCTAGTGACTGTGGCCTGGGCTGGAGAAACCCTGTTTCCCAGGGTGGGGTTCTCAGTCACAGAGTCACTACTGTACCTGTGATCGCCATATTTCCCAAACTCAAGACTAGTGCATGTGGTTAGGTACATAGAACTGTCCTCACCAAGAAAGTAGGAGAGAGGATTAGAAATAGGGTCTACCTCACTGTTATCAGACTCTGATTTCTGCTGGGGGCCTCTTGGCAGACCTGCAGGATGTCCTATTTCCTAGGACAACAGGAAGCTCATTACTCAGTCTTTGAAGCACCACTGACAGTTGGGGGGGATAATTCTTTGTTGGGGAGCTATACTTGGAAGTAAAGGATGCCCAGTAGCTTGCTGGACCGATGCTCAGTAATGTCAGTAGCATTTACTGAGAAATTCTCTAGTCAAGGAAATAAAAATGCTTCTGGCCAATGAGATAACTTGGCAGGTAAAGGTACATGTTGCCAAGACTGGCAACCTGAGATCAAGCCCCGGGAGAAGGAAAGAACAGACTGATCCCTTAACATTTCCAGACATCGTCAAATGTCTCAGGGGAGCGGTGACAAGGCTCTCTTGGTCGGGGAGTCCCAACCACAAACACAGGACAAAATGTATTGAAGATATTCAGTGTCCAAGAGACAGTGGCAGAGAGATTTGGGCCTCATAATCTTGGATCCTTCCACTAGGCTGGAGGAAAGAGAACTTCTGGGCTAAGGAAGAAGGATGGACAGATCCCAGGGAGGCAGAGAAACAGACTTCTTAGCCCAATTCCCGGGTCTTGCCCTTCACGAGAGAAGCTGTCTCCTCAGGCTTTAGCTTCTTTGCCTACAAAATGAGGCTTCTGATTGCACCGGCCTTACAGGACTTTTTTTTTTTTTTTTTTTTAAAGATTTATTTATTATGTATACAGTGTACAGAAGAGGGCACCAGATGTCATTATAGATGGTTGTGAGCCACCATGTGGGTGGGAATTGAACTCAGGACCTCCAGAAGAACAGTCAGTGCTCTTAACCTCTGAGCCATCTCTCCAGCCTCCCTTACAGAACTTTATTAAACTTTAAAGTATTTATTTTTTAATATATTTTTATTTTAGAAAAATTTTATTTAATTTTAAATGTTTATTTCATTTTAAATTACGTGTTTATGTGTGTCTGTGTGTGGGTATGGACATGTGAGTGCAGTGCCGTCAGAGGTCCAAAGAGGGCCCTGGATTCCCTAAGCTGGAGTTACAAGAGGTTGTAAACTGCCCAAGGTAGGTGCTGGGAACCAAAACGCCTGTCCACTGCAAGAGCAGTGTGGTCCTAATTACCAAACCATCTCTCCAGTCCCATGAACAATTTTGTGACGACACTGAGGATAGATTTGGCGGTCCATGCTTATCACACTATCACTAAGGAGGCAGAGGTGGGCAGGTCACAAGTTTGCCCTACATAGTGAGTTCCAGGTCAGCTCGACTTATAGAGAAATACAGAATGAGACCTTGTCTCAAAAGCCAGACCCTCACACAGAAGGATGGCGATATAGCTCAGTTGGTAGAGGACTTGCCTAACATGTAGGGAACTCTGGGTTAGATACCCAGAATCACCTAAACCAGGGTACAGTGGTTTGTACATGCAATACCAGAGCTGGGGAGGTAAAGGCAGGACACCCAGAAGTTCAGAGACATCCTTAGCTACATAGGGCATTTGTGGGCGGGCTTGGCTCATCGTGGCTACACAGGTTTGGTTTTATGGGGCCTTACCTAAGGGGGGAAGAAGAGCAGCCAGGCTGGTGAAGGCCAGTGGGCCTGCTTACAGAGGCTCTCTTGCTTCTACACATGTGCTCTGCCATGGGCACATACGCTGCTGCAGGAAATAGATTAATAAGGAATTTTAATTTGAAAAATGACAACAAAACCAAGAAAGGATTAGAAGATTTAACTAAGTAGGGCACTTGCCTAGCAAGCGCCAGGTCCTGGGTTCTGTCCCCAACACTGGGAGAGGAAAAAGAAAAAACAAGATGAAAAAGAAAAGAGACACAGAAAGATGCCACACGTGTCACCGTCGATCTTCTCACATTTGTTATAACGTGTTAACCAACATTAACACGTCATTACTAACTAAGCCCCGGTTAATCTGGGTTTCTTTAGTTTTGACCTGATATTTTTTCTCTGAGCCAGAATCCTGTCCAGGACATCTTACAGTAACTGCCAAGTCTCTGTCTGCTCCCTGCTTCCTCCTCCCAATTATTATTTAATTTTGACATATGAGTGTTTGCTAGCAGATGTCTGTGCACTGTGTCCATGCCTTCACGGAGGCAGAAGAGGCATCCCATTCCCTAGAACCAGAGCTACAAGGATGCTGTCCCAGTTAGGCTTACTATTGCTGTGATGAAACCCCGTGACCAAAAACACCTTGGGGAAGAAAGTGTTTATTTGGCTCACACTTCCCCATCACTGTTCATCACTGGAGGACGTCAGGACAGGAACTCAAGTAGGGGAAGAAGCAGGAGGCAGGAGCTGATGCAGGAGCCATGGAGGATGCTGCTTCCTGGACTGCTCAGCCTGATTTCTTAACCACCCTTGGAGGACCGACCGACCCTACCCACCATGGGCTGGGCCCGTTACGTCCCTTTCTGGCTAAGGAAAAGCCTTACAGACTTACTTACAGCCCAGGCTTATAGAAGCATCTTTCTCATTGAGGCTCCCCCCATCTTCTAGATAATTCTAGCTGTGTCAAGTTGACATACAACCATGTGGGTGATGGGGATTGAATCTGGGTCCCTCTGGAAGAATAGCCAGTGCTCTTAACTGCTGAAAAACCTCTCATAATCCCTGTAAAATCTCTTTGGGGCCCTCTTGGCTGTGACCATGGCCCTAGTTTCTCAGATTCTTCCTCCTAGGGAGATTTGAGAAGCACTGGAGAGCACTACTCTTCTGAGGTTTGCTCTCTGCTTTCCTCATGAGGATGCAGACAGAGATCATATGTTCACAGAGGTCAAGGGCCATTCCCATGATGTCATAATAAGAGGACACTCTGTGAGTATGATTTGTTCAGATCGACCTTGATCATTCTCCATTATAGAGTGACTTCCTTCCCGTCTGGAGTCAAGTGTTGGAAAGGAAGCCAGCCTTGCACAGAGCACACTTGAAAAACGGGGAGAGTCACAGCCCTGTGAAAATTGATTAAGAGGTGTAAGAGGGGCTGGAGAGATGGCTCAGAGATTAAGAGCACTGGATGCTCTTCCAGAGGTCCTGAGTTCAGTTCTTAGCAACTACATGGTGGCTCACAACCATCTATGATGAGATCTGGTGCCCTCTTCTGTTGGGCAGACCGAACACTGTGTACATAATAGTCTTAAAAGAAAGAAAGAACTGTGAGGAGCTCTACTGAGCTCTTGTCTAGCATACAGCAGGTCCTTCCTAGGTTCATTCTTGACCAACACTGCCCCATGTATATGATGACTTTATGGCACATATCTATAATTCCAGCAGTCAGACAACAGAGATTGAAGCCAGGAAATTTAAGGCCAGTTTGGTCTACACTGTATGTTCCAGACCATCTAGAGCTACATAGTAAAACTATTTTTTGAAAGGGGGGTGGGGTATGAAGAGATAGTTCAGCAGCTAAGAACACTTGTTACAGAAGACTCTGGTTCAATTCCCCACACCCACCTGGCAGCTGCCGAGCATTGTTAGTTACTTTTCTGTCGCTGCGATGAAACACTGTAAGCAGTGTCTTAGTGGGGTTAGGGTTAGGCTATGGCTGTGATGTAACACCTGGGGAGGAAGGGGTTTATTTCACTCACAGCTCCACATAACAGTTCATCATCAAAAGCAGTGAGGGCTGGGACTCAAGCAGAAGCAGGAACCTGGAGGCAGGAGCTGGTATAGAGGCCATGGAGGGGTGCTGCTTGCTGGCTTGCTCCCCATGGCTTGCGCAGCCTGCTTTTTTATAGACGCTTGGATCACCGGCCTAGAGTGGGACTACCCACAAGGGACCCGACCCTCCCACATCTATCACTAATTTAGAAAACTCTACAGGCTCCCTGCAGCCCATTCTTGTGGAGACATTTTCTCAGTTGAGGTTCCTTCATCTCCTATGACTCTAGCTTGTGTCCAGTTGACATAAAACCAGCCAGCAAACAATGGTAGAAGAAAGGGACCAGCTCCTTCTGGTTGCCCTCTGACCTCTACATGCATGCTGTAAATAGTGTGAAATCATACACAAACATGTAGGAATTAAATGTTTAAAATATGAAAACAAATAAACAAAAAACATGTACAGGGACAATGAGGTGACTCACCTGACTCTGCCAGACCAAACAGTGGCTTCTGATGGCATCCCGGGAATATGTGAATACACTGCCTTACAAGGCAGAAAGAACTTTATAGAAAGGACACAGACCTTGAAATGGGATGATCACCTTCGTAGACTAGTACATTACACAATCCCCAAACAAATTGGCCTTTTGCTGAGATCAGAGAGCCAGGGTAACAAAAGGCCAGGGAAATGACTACAGGAGGACTCAGCCTTCCCTTCCAACAGCACCCCAGAAAGCCACAACACTTTCAGATTATCCATGTCAGCTCTGATTGGACCTCTGACCTAAGAACTATAATATAAAAAAATCCCATGGCTTAATGCTGCTGATGTCACGGCAATTGCAGCTGAGAGAAAAATGAGCACATGTGCTGACAGGCATGGCTGGTTGTGGGAAACAGAGTGGCTCGCTGCCTTTGTGGAGCTGCCCTCTGGACCTGAAGTTCATGTCCTTAGACAACAGTCACCAAGACAACATGGTGCTGGGTGTGGTGCCATATGCCTGGAGTCCTAGCACTTAGGAGGCTACATGTCGAGGCAAAGGCGCTGGTGCCAAGCCTGATGATCGGAGCTTCATTCCTGAGACCCAGACTCCTACAAGTACTCTACTGATCTCCACGTGTGCATACCCCAGTAAATAAATTAATAATTATTAATAATATTTAAATATAATAATAATAACAATAACAAACCCAAGTTTTAGATCAGTCTGAACTTCGGATTAAGAATGTTGTGGCAGAAAGTCCCTCACTAGGGACGTGGAGACAGAGGCAGGCAGACCTCTGTTAGTTTGAATACATGAATTATGTAGAGTTTCAGAATGGCTAGGGCTACAGAACCACAAAGTTTTTCTAGTACCTCCATGAGTACACTGTGACATACATGCCCCACACAGACATCATACACATGGGGTAATGATAATTACACTTTGTTATGGTTTGTTTGAGACAGGACTTCTCTGTGTAGCAACCCTGATTATTTTGGAACTCCCTATGTAGACCAGGTTGGCCTTGAACTCACAGAGATCCACTTGCTCCTGTCTCCCAGGGAGTGCTAGGATTAAAGATGTGTGCCACCACCACCCCTTGATCATAACACTTTTTAAAGCTCAACAAAAACCACATGTGGTAGTGCATGTCTGTCTTCTCAGGACTGGGAAGGAGGGCTAGCCAGATGAGTGCAGTTGAGATTGTATCAAATTCCTTAAAAGGGGGCTGTCTAGACGGCTGAGTGGATCAGTCTCTGCTTCCAAACTGATGATCTCGTTGGATCCCTGGGACCCACAAGAAGGAAGGAAAGAACCAATCCCTAAAGCTACACACACACACACTTACAACACTCACATTTACACACTCACACGACACTCTCACACACACTAAATATTTATAAGAGAGGACACTGGAGAGACAGCTCAATTGGTAAAAACTCATCACATGAAGTAAAGACTAGTGTTCAGATCCCCAGCACCCATGTAAAGCTGTTACCTTGGCACTGGGGACGGGGAGAGGAGGTGATTTCTGGATCCAGTGGAAGACCCTCAAAAAGAGAAAAAAAGGTAGACAGCAATAGTGAAAGACATTGACTGCCAACCTCTGACCTCCACACACGTGTGCATAAGTATGCATATGTGTATATTATTATATACATACAAACATATCGCTCAAATTCCATTTAGTGTTATAATAAAAACCCAGAGCCAGATATTGGGCGAAGGCTAGAATATCAGAATAGAGAAACAAAGCACAGTCACTTCTTACCCGCCAACTCCTCAGACCTGTCTCCATGAAATCCTCCAATTCCAAACCTCTCTCTCCTTAGCCCACCAAGGAAGTGTCCAGGAAACATGAAAAACTCTTTTCTCCGTCTGCCTAGCTGTCTCACTTCCTCTTTCCACATTCCTAAAGCTAGCATTAAAGGTGTGGGTCACCATTCCCTGACCTTTACAGCTTGGCTCTGTGGGAGGCTCTTGTCTGATATCCCAGACTAATTTTGTTAAATATGTAGCACCACACAAACATATTCACATAGCCCCTCAAGCCAACAAGCAAAAGCAAAAGTAAAATTGGACAACTCAAAACCATATTGGTGAGCTTGCAAATCCTGGGGGTCAGCTTCAAGCCAGGCCCTGGGTGGGGTCATACTCTCTTAACGCTGCATCACATCCCAGTTGGAAGAAAGAAAGCTCTGCTCTCTGTCTGCCTCCCCTTCCTCTACCATCCATCACTAATTTGTTATGAATCAATCAAGGTTCTTCAGTCAGCTAAGGTCAACTCCAAAGGCTTAGTTGAAGGAGGAAAGTTTGCTATTTTGCCTCCGCTCAAGACTTCTTGTGAAGGTCTGGGTGTGAAATACTCCCACAGCTTGGCCCCCACCCACTGTCGCCAATTGGGGAGGTTGCAGAAGGTTGGGAGTGAGGGCTAGAAGCAGGATAGGGAATCTTCACTGGGTGGGTTTCGAGGTTTATATCCTGTTGCATCTCAGCATCTTGGTTCATAGAGATGTGAGCAAGCAGCCTGGTGCTTCAGCTGCATTGGCCATGAGCTGGTTGGATGCCCCATGTCTTTGCTGCCAAGATGGATTCAGTGAATATACTCTCAAACCACGAGTCAAGTCAACCAGGTCATGGCAACAAGAAAGGTAGCTGACATATCCCCTCCATCCAGTCGTTGCCAATCATCGGGAGCATCTGCAGGCATCCCCTCATTCATTATCTCCATCCATTCCCCTCCTCCCTCCCTTGCTTCGCTGCATTTATTACTTTTTCTATTGCTGTGGTAAAGCTTCATGACCTGGGGTGGACAGAGGACTCAGCAGTTAAGAACACTGGGCTACTCTTCCAGAGGGCCTTGTCCAATTCCCAGCACCTAAACGTTCAGTCACAAACATCTGTAACTTCAGTTACAGGAAATCCACAGCCTCTTCCGACCTCCCAGGGCACCAGGCATGCACATGGTACATAGACATACATGCAGACAAAACATACACAGGCATTTTAAAAGACGGGGGCAAATGAAAGAAGACAACCACTTAGAACTTAAGGAAGACTGAGTTTGTTTTGGGTTATGGTTTCAGAGATGAGTTTCTCAGGGCAGGGAGGCAGAGCAACATGCAAAAGGCATGGCAGGAGGAGCAGGAAGCTGAGAAGTATCATTTCCTCAAGGATGGGAGAGACAGAGAAACAGACAGACAGACAGACACACAGAGACACACAGAGAGAGAGAGACAGACAGAGAGATAGAAACAGAGAGAGACTCTGAACTCTCCAAGCCAAACCCCAGTAAAGTGGCACTTTTCAGCCCCACCTCCTCCAGAGCCTCCAGGACCATGTTTAAAGGCCGCGCCTACATTTTTCCTTTGAGCTTTCTTTTGTTTCCTGGGACAACTCACAGAGATCCACCTGCCTCTGCCTCCCAAGTGTTGGGATTAAAGGAGTGTGCCACCATGCCATGCTCAAAAGTTATTATTTTCTTTGAGGCTTTTTGTCTGCATGTAATGTATGTCTTCAAATCCATGAGCACTTGGTCCCTAAAGAGGACCCGAAGTTGGTTTGGATTTCCTGAAGCTGGAATTACATAAAGTGAGCCACCCTGTGGGTACTGGGAATTGAACCTTGGTCCTTTGGAGGAGCGCCAGTGCTCATCACCACTAAGCCATCTCTCCAGCCCTCATGGAGTATTCTTATTTAAACTGCCATAGTGACCAAGCTGTCAGCTATAGACTCTGGCCCTCAAGCTCAGATTGCAGAGAGTGAGCGGGGCCCTGGGTCATGAGACCTGGGTCATGAGACCTGGGTCAGGGCAGGACTGTCTGTAGCCTTCGGGAAGCACGTTGTGATATTGACTGGGCAGGAGACACCAGACCATGGGAATCGGGGAGGCGTCCTGGAAGCAGTGTGTTTAAGTCGGCCTTGAATGGGCAAACTCCCTTGCAGAGACAGTGTCACCAGCTGTCCCTAAGCAGAGGCCCAGAGGAATGGGACAAGCCCACACAGTGCCTCTTTGGCTCTGCACTACACCCTGTACCTTTCTCTTTACATCTCTAGAAGATCCTGCAGAGCCCAGGGCCTCATATTAACGAGCAAGCTCCTCCTAATCACATTGCTCCACTCTAGCTTTCCACCTCAGAACAGCACGGCCCTCAGACAGGGTGAGCTACACTAACTTCTAGAAGGCAATAGAGACAGGTGCTCATACCTGCAATCCTATCACTTAGGAGGTGCAGGCAGGAGGTCCTGAAGATTAAGGCCAGCCTTGACTACATAGTGAGTTCAAGGTCAGTTTGGGTTACATGAGACTCTGTCTCAAAAAACAATACTAACTAGGGGATGGAGAGATGGCTCAGTCAAGACATGAGTGTCCTGCTCTTGCAGAGGACCCACGTTTGGGTTCCAGCACCCATGTTGGGTGCTGTAGAACCAGCTCCAGGGAATTCTACACTCATTTCTGGACACACACACACACACACACTTTAAAATAGATGTTTAAAAAACTAAATTATATTAACTAATTGATTAATAGTGACAGCACAACTCTATATTAAAATCCTTTGAATTTCACATTGGGGATGAAATTTTGCATTTTGGGTGAATTATGTAGTGTTGAATTACATTTCAATAAACTTACCAAAAAATAGCCATATGACTGATCATAAACATCTCAGGAGCACAGTAGTACCTTCAGCAACACCCCCAAAAAAGTAAATGACTAAAATAAATCAAGGCTATTAAAAGAAAAGAGAAAAGCAAGCACAGGGCAGAAGCGCTGCAAGCCCGGGGAAAAGCCAGAGGAATCTGTTGGGATCACTTGCCCCGGGGTGGGGGTAGGGGGCAGTGAGGGGGGCTGCGGGAGCCGTGAGGGGTGGAAGTGGCCGGCACAGAGAACCCTTTCAGGGCAGCTGGCAGAGAAACACAAGAGGAGGCTAGGAGCTCCTGGGGCAGGAGGAAAGAGGAACATTTTTGTTTGTATTTAGAAGGCAGCAGACAGGAGTGTGTTTTCTGAGAGAAAAGTCTACAGAGAGAACTGAAAACTTCCAGGAAAGAGGGAAAAGAGGAGGAAGTGGCAGAGTGGGGTGCTTTTACCTCAGCATCCTGACGACTTCAGACACGGGAGAGCCAGAGGATCTCTGAAATGATTTATGGAACATGCTCCACAGGCAAGCTGAACATGCGACATCTATTCATGCCTCCTCATAAGGACCTTGTGGGCCAATGCTAATGCTGTAACCTCCACTTGCCAATAGGACTGAGCCACAGACAGGTGGGTGACCGGCTCAGAGGGACACCATGGCTAGATTGCTCTTAAAATTGGACAGAGGGGCTCAGAGCCACCGTCTGCACACTGGAAGGTTCTGTATGTCGCAGCCACACACAAAGCAATAAACTTGCTGGCCAGATGACAGCTTATGGCCATGGTGACGAGTCAAAGACCAGATTTACTCTTCTAGAATTGCAGACTGGGCTGTAGCCCATCAGAACTCTTGGCTGGCATTCACGTAGCTCTGAGTTTCAGCTTCAGCATCTTATAGACCAAATGTCTGTCATCCCAGATCTTAGGAGGTAGAGGAGGAGGAGGGGCAGTTCAAGGTCACCACAGCTAGTTCAAGGCCATCAAGGCTATAAGAGATGCCCTCTCAGTAAGAGGTCATGGTGGTGTATGGAGACGGCTCAGCCAGTAAAGTGCTTTAAAGCAACCTCGAGGACCCGAGTGTGGATCACTAACATCTGCTTAGCCGGCCTGGCGGTGCACCAACCTTAGTTCCAGCACTTGAAGGACAGAAGTAGTTGGATTTTATGAGTTTGAGACCAGCCTGATCCTACCAAGTAAGTTCCATGGCAGCCAGTGCTACAAAGTAAAACCTCTTCTCAAAACAAACAAACAAAAGCAGACATAAATTTTAAAAAATGAAATTCACAGGTAAGTAAATGGATCCAGAAATAAAAAAAGATCCTGGGTGAGGAAACTCAGAACCCAAAAGATAAATGTAGTATGTTTTCTTTTATATGTGGATGTTGCCTCTAAAGCCTACATTATATGTGCTATAATCCAATAACCTGAGAAGTTAGGTTTCCTAAGGGGACAGGGGAGGAGAGTTCTCCATGGCAGGGAAGAGAGAGTGCATTGTTACAGAGAGAAGAGAATACTAGAGAGGTTTAGAGGAGGACTAGTGGGGAGGGGGACTAATGGGAGGAGGACTAGTGGGGAGGAGGACTAGTGGGAGGAGGACTAGTGGAAGGAGGACTAGAGGGA